>JBBPDC010168555.1:0-17427 GCA_037974485.1 Hemigrammopetersius urotaenia | reverse complement strand
ACCAGAACAAAAGACCACAGGACACAGAATAAACCAAAACAAAACACGGTGGCCTCCAACGGCCCTCAGCCGTGACAATTACACACTGATAAAACCACTTATGAAATTCTGCACAAGACCTGCTATTCCACACTGAACTCACTGGTCCTCTAGCAATGTTAGTTAAAAAAAAGCTTATGCAAGAAGCTGTTATAGCGTGCACACACATCCCTCTCCTACTGAATTTATTAAAATATATACCTCTTTTCACTAATCCAGAGTACTTTCAACTGCCTACAACCAACCATAAAGTTTCAGATAAAGTATGCTTGGGCTGTGCAGGAAGAAATTTGGTGTTGATTATCAGTATTACAGTGTTACTTACCAGATGGCATTTCTACCTTGTCTTCAACACCATCATCCCCACTGTCTTCTATTTCCTGAATGAGAAGCTTTTTGCCTTTACTTGATTTTTCCTGCATATCTCCACTCATTTTCTTCCTAATTTCTTCCAGCAGTTTCTGTAAACCAATCAGACATTCTGTCAGAACATAAACAACTGACACAAATGTCTAACTTGCCACTTTTGCTATTTGGGTAAGAAAGAATGTCTGTCCATCAGAAGCTTTCTATTCATACTTCTGCTGATAAACAAACAATAACCGCTGACTTAAACAGTCACGTGATAGGAATCATACCTGTGCAATCACATTGTGTGGCTCCAAGCAAAGAACAGCGTTGATGTCCTTATGGGCCACCTTCAGGTTCCCCAGCTGTTTGTGCACAGTGGCACGACGCATCAAAGCTTTAGAACAAACCATTTAACACACAGATACATTCAGGGCACTGGTTTTGTACTGCAGATTGTATGACAGCTATGTAAAGGATTTCGACCACAAGACAACAGAGATTACTGTTGAGTTATTCTTTAAATAAAGAATAAGGCGATCGGACAAGAGGATTGCAAATACGAGTATGATTCCCAAAGATTTCAGATCTGTGGCTGGAACAAAAATGAAATGACAACTAGACATGCTCTTGTTGTATAAAAAAAGAAAATGTTCTTCCTATGGAATCGATGCAATCAGAGCGGGTATAGGTGCAATATACACAACAAAAACAGTACACTAAGCATTTTGTCATTTAAGAAGAAAGAAATGCCTCTTCAGTAAATCTAACAGCGGTACTAAAATGTGCCGCTATCCCTGATCCTACTCTTAGCTTTTAGATATTACATCACACTGGTACCTTTGGCATTGTGTGGCTCCAGTTGCAGCACCCACTCGCAGTCACTCAGCGCACCGTGCCAGCGCTGCAGTTTGATATTTGCCTGTGCCCGATTATTATAGGCTGCGGCTGTTGGCATGATGCATAAACTCCTGCAGACACACCACAACAGTGACTCTCCAGTTAACACCCAATCAACTACACAACTGAAGAAATACAGCAAAACACAAAAACAAAGAGGAATAAGGAGGAGAGAAAACTCTGATAAGCCTCACCTGGTGTAGTAAGCCACAGCCTCCTCATATTCACCGACTCTGAAAGCCTCGTTGCCTTTGTCTTTCTCACGGGTTGCCAAAACAACTTTCTCCTGATCTGTGAGAGCTAAGGTACGTACACGAAGCATGACATGGTTAGCATAAGAATACATATTTAAAATGGCATGTAGAAAGACAAACTTATTTATAAATATAATTAAAAAAAAGAACACATGGCATTCAACAACAACAAAAAAACACCTGTTGTGTCTATTTTCCTTTGGATTTTTGGAAGATTGCTGTTGATCATGGCTGGAAAGTGATTTTTTGTCACAGTTCCATCAATTTTAGTACATTCTTTTTCAACATCAAATCTGCAACAAGATATATACATTAAAAAGTGGCACCCCATGACATGCTTCCAGAAATATACAGATCTTCACATAATACACATTTCTAACTCACTTGTCCCAGTCTTGATAGGCTCGGGGGAGATGAGACGTCTTCACATTTTTTTGGAGTGGATCATAGGCTTCTTTCTGAAGCAATGGCATATATGCTCATTTATAGAGATGCTGGCATACAATATGTTTTATATATATATATTATTTTCATTCCCTTATTACCTGAACTGAGCAGTTGAAGCCTCGCACAGGAGGAATGTTTTCACTGCAGAATAAGGGAAGCTGCTTTAGCTCCAGTTCATCTACTTTGATTTTTTCCTCCCATGTCTATAAAAGGAACAATTTCTTGTCATTGTTTATTAATCATTGTTAATCATGCCTGATGCCTCTGCCTTTCTATGCACAATTACAGCAAGGCATTGCTAATGAAAATGCCTCTAGCTCCAGCACAAACAGACTAATAGACACTTTAGAGGTGTAAAATGTTGACATTCAGCGATTCCACTCTCAGGGCTTTCTTCATACCTGTAGCTCATCCGTGATCTGGCCCCACTCATCCTTTGTGAAACTGGCAGGGGTAGCTGGGGACTTCTCTTTCCTTAGAGCATGACTCTTGGGATCCAGCTTCTCAATATGTTTCTCACAAAATTCAATTAGATGGGGGTAAATGCCCTCTTTACCTGACCTGTGAGAAAAGTCAAGTCATGGCAAGTCAAGAAAAGGGCAGGTCAAGAAAGGTCATGATGCACAGAAAGCATTTATACACTATATGGAAAAAAGTACATTTGCAGCATTTAGCAGATGCTTTAATCCAATGCAACTTCCATTCCCTTACTACAGGGCACACTCTCCCTGGAGCAACTTGTGGTTAAGGGTCTTGCTCAAAAAACCAGTGGTGGTATACTGAAGGTAGGATTTAAACCCATGACTTCTTGGTCAAGAGGCAAGTATCTTACCCACTGGGCCTCAACCACCAGGACCAGTACTGGGACACCTGATCGTTACACCAATAAGGACTTTACTGTCATTGCATTTAAATATATAAACTTTAATATGGAGTTGGCCCCCTCTTGGTAGCTATAACTGTTTCCACTCTTTTCAGGAGGCTTTCCACAAGTGGAGTGTTTCTGTGGAAAGTTGTGCCCATTCATTCTGTACAGCATTCATGAGCTAAGGCACTAATGTTGGACAAGAAGGCCTGGCTCCCAATCTGCATTCCAGTTCATCCCAAAGGTGTTGGATGGAGTCGAGATCAGGGCTCTGTGTTTCCACACTAAACTCATCCAGCCATGTATTAATGGACCTTGCTTTGTGCACTGGGGTACAGTCACGCTGGAATAGAAAAGGTGTTTCCCCTAAACTGTGTCCACAAAGTTGGAAGCATGACGTCCATAATGTCTTGGTATGCTGAAGTTTTAAGATTACCTTGGATTGGACAGGTGTGTCCCAATACTTTTGTTCATAGTGTATGAAAATGTGGCCGAACAAAAAGATAAGACCGTACCTGAGGGTATCTAGGATCTTCTCCAAATACTGAACTTCTGAACATTTTTCGATGTACCCATAGTCCAGGTGCTCCACTGGGACTGATGAGGCTGGGTATTCGTTTAAGAGAGGCGAGGAAGCACACTTTGCACTCATGGCTCAATACAGTGATGAGCTGTACGGTTCTCAAATGTCTGTAACTATTATAACGGAGTACACAGAGAAATCCAAGCTCAGTCGACACCAGAAACGTCACACAAACACAGAAACACAAATATCTCCACACACACATACTTGTACACACACACACACACACACACACACACACACAGAGTACACTCAACCCAAACACTCCTCATCTCGAACAGCGAAAAAACAAACAGCCTGGTTAACATTCTGGGCAGGGATTTTTCACCGAAATGTTTCACTTCGGTCTACACATGACCCCAAAACTTACCTCAGAATTTCACTAAAACGTCATAAAATGTCTCTCAGTAATCGCTGAAGTAGAAGCTAAGCTATGCCCTGAGGGACGCGAACCGTTACCATAGTAACTGGTGGGCGGAGCTACACACTCACGTGTGTTTCCAATAAATTCCACCTCTACGTTCATTCAGAATGGGTAACAATCTTTCAATAAACATGTAAATGTGATGTAATTTACATGTAATACAATGGTCTTTTAAAACAATTTATCATCAGATCCTTATCATTCTCATTATTACACTTAAAAAGGTAAATGTTTAATTCAACTGTAAATTGTGATTTTATGTACATACATATAATGTTTTCCTTGTGGAAGTCCAGTGTTACTTGAAGATAAAAAACTGTTTGGACTCAATCAGTACTTCATTAAATTAAATCATGGGCTGCTGGTGAAATTTTTTTATATATTCGCATATATACATTCGGAAAGAAGACAAAACAGATGCATGCAGTCAAAAACATAAAAGAAGCAAATGGGAAAACAAAGAAAACCATAGGATTTTTTGCGAGTCTGAAGATTGGGATATAATGATATCCAAACAGAACTTTGTTTTGTGGAACTTTGTGGTGTGAATGTCAATGTTTTATGATAATATATAATAATAGTCTTAATAATAAGCCCTTAAATAAGATGGAAATGATTTACATGGTGGAACATATCAGTATATAAAAATGTTAATGACTGGGTAAAGATAAAATAAATAACGTAAAAACAATTGATATGCTTTTGTAATTCATTCTAAAGGTACACTTAAACGTTTAATAAATAGATAAGGGGAAAATGAAACAATTTTGGGAATTTACCTATGCCTAAATATTGAGTCCTCAAGAACTCTTTTTTCAGCTTTATCAGCATTAATTGGCTTTGTACTGCAAAGCCCTAAACTGCATGTGCAGGAAGGATGCTCTTAAACTAACGGTTACTAAAAGTGTACTATGACCAGATTTTTTTGCGTTTATTTTTGTAAGATTTTCTTTACTTAGTTGTATTTCTATGGTTTTTTTTTTTAACTGAATGGAATCTTCACTTTACATTATTTCTATCAAACACGTTGTTGCTGCTGGGTCTTTTATGCAATAATACTATAAATGTTTTTTTTGTGAACCTGTTACATACTTGTTGGGGAAAAAAATAAACAAAAATAATAATGAAACAAACTAGCTCAAACCCATATAAATACTCACAGGCCTCTCACCCCTCCCAAACACCACTCAAACCCTTGCAGCTCCGGGTCAGAGTGCTGGCGAGGGGTACAAACGACGACGGCAGTGCAATTAGAGGCTCTGTTTTAGTAAGTAATTACATTTATAATACTCTTTATGAGCATGATAATACTTTGCCGATGTTTTTTTCTGGCTAACGTCCATCTTCTGTCCGGTTTACCGATTAATATAAATTAGACTGAGAATTGCTTGCCAGCTTTTGAGTTTGGATTGTGTACATTTGGTAGCTAAATTAAGTTGCACTTTAGTTTTTGCCTGCAGCTGTTGTACATTGAATGAACAGCTTGTTTAGTTATAGGTACCCCCTACCTGTTTACCTGACCCATTAGTCATTTTTGCAACTCGCCGTAATCAAACCCTCATGCTGCAAGTGTGGGCTGGACTATTAGACAGTGTTTTACTGTAAGTGTGGGGTTCTTATTTTGTTGCGTTATTTATTGGTTCTCTGGTGTATTGTGGTCAGGGTTTGGCGCGACTCGAGCTAGTGAGCGCGCGAATGGTAGTCTCGAGTTTAAAAGGCGCTGAATTCGAACGCGCGTGGAGAGCAGCAGGCTACCGGTAACCCTGGAGACAGTAACGGATAATAAAGGAGCTGTTTACACTCAATTCCTGCAAACCCAACACCCAAAGATAAAGAAAACACTGTAAACCTGCTGAAAACACTGTCAGCCCTGCAGAAAATACTCCAGATACTGACGGAGCTACTGAAAATACACCACTCACGCACGGACAGGGTACTATCGCTCTGCTGCACAAATTACGGGTAAATCTGATTTAAATGGTTATCTGAAATAGTTTTGGCTTGAATTTATTGCGTAGGTAGACTTTTTTAAAGTGTGCTTTTCATAAACTTAAAACGTAAAGAAAACTTCAGCGTGAGCACATGGAGTTTTGTTTTCTTTCTTCAAGAAGTTGCGTATGTGAAAGAAGGTAGCTTGTTTGTTTTTATTTAAAACATAACGTTAGTTTTTATGTGCTTTAATCCCATAACAGGTGAACCTGCGTGGCGTTCAGGGAATCTGAAACATGGAGACTACTGGACGGTTAAAGCTCTTGCATCTTCAAAAGCTCCACTGCTCCAGCACTCTCACAGATTTGCAGACCCCCAAGGGTGAGAGGAGTAAGAGTGGAAATGTAGCTTTACACACTCCACGGAGCAGCTTGGGACATGGAAGCAGCAGCCAGGAGTCCGTCAGCTTGGACAGTATTCTTGAAACCCCGAAGGAAAACCGTGAGCTAATTTCTTTTAATTTGCAAAGATGGGACAAACCAAAGGACTTGGAAAGACGCCACAAGAAAGAACACAGGCTACAAACAAGTTGGTGTGAAACTCCCAAACTACCCAGAAACGATTCTTCACTACGCAGACGTCTCCTCATGTCCAAATCAGCCACAGACGGAAAGAGTGGCAGCTCTAAAACGCCAGGTTGCAGGGAGCGTCGCACACAAGCATTGGTGAGCAGCGTGAGCATCGACTCTCCAGACATGAGTCCGACAGGGCATCTGTCTTACAGCACTTTAAAGAATGAGGCCATGGTTTTATCCTGTAGGAAACGGCGGCTCTTGTTCTCTCAAGCCATAACATCAACTCTTGAAGGTAGAAAAGGGGAAGTGACCAGTCCTGTGCTGCCGGATGGACGTTCTCTCTCAGAACCTGATCTTAATGAGAGCATCATATCGGGGCTGCTTGTTTCAGGATTGCCAGAAACGCCTCAAGGTGGTAACTTTGCTCCTTTAGAAAAGGAAAACTTTCAGACCCCTATTAACTGCCTGGCAGCGAATCTTAGCGAGTGTTTAAGTGTTCTAAGCACACCTTCGAACACCCCAATGTCCAAGCTAGATGGCTCCGCTTCAGAAGATAGTGGCTTCAGCTCTCTAGGTCTTGATAAATCTCATGACTCTTCCATAGATGAAGGATCTTTTCAGGATATGGTGCCACCATGGGACAGCAGGGAGAAGAGGCGCTCGCGATTGGAGCGCCAGCGCAGATTGTCCACTCTGAGGGAGGGTGGCTCCCAATCAGAGGAAGAACCCAGAGGAAAGGAGGTGAAAACAGAGGTCCTGAAGGATGACAATGTTTTCCTGGAGGTAACTCCGGTGGGAGCTGCTAGAGTAAAGCTGCAAGACCTGTCCCTCACTCCCGCACTTCAGATGGTGCATGCCATGAGCCGACGCAGTACACGCATTCTGTCCCAACAGACCAGCTTGGAAGACTTGCTTCGGGTTTCTACCATAGAAGGACCCATAAAAACCACCTTCCCTCTCTCAAGCCTTATCGGCAGAAAAATGGGCCTGGGCCAGTTGGACATCCTTGCTGAGCTCAACAAAAGAAACCTCTGCCATATCCTATCCAGCATTCTCAAGCTACTGTCCCCAGAAGACCTTTATGTGTGAGTCATTTAAATAGGATATACATAATCAATAAAATTACGCATCATGATATGGCGACTATGACTATACTTTACAATACTGATGGTTTTCATGGTACCCAATCACTATTTCCCTGACAAGTGGGGGTAGATATTAACTATAACTATTTAGAAATCCAACAAAATGAATGATTTTGAATAAAAGCTTCACACACTGCGCTGCAGAGGTCATTTTGACCAGGCCTAAAAATCAAACTTGTTTTTATTTTTTAAAAATCCACTTAGTATTCTGGTTCTGGTAACTTTAATTTATTTTTATTAAATGTTGTGGAAGTTTGCATCCTGTGCAGAATGATGAATGTTTTTCCAGGTGTGGCCAAGTGTCTGATGCTTGGGAAGAAATTATTTTGCAAGACAAAAAGGCTCGTCACAGGAGGAAGCTGTATGAGAAGGAAATGAAGATTGCATTTAAGGTGAGATTACACCAGTCGTGTGATCATTAGCTCAGGTGGTATTGGATGGTTCCAGTGTATGTTTTCTGTGTCCCTCTGTTTCAGATGGGAAGGGCAGCACGTGTCCCTGATGCGGAGACCAGACTTAACCTGGCATGTCGCTCTGCTTTGAGCAGTGTCCAGGCCCAAGCTAAAACCCCCAGTGCTCACACACACACTCCTGGAGACAGAGGGATGGGCACCCCCTTACAGCAGCTGACACCCCACTCCAGCTCCAAACGCCAGGAATTCCTGCAGGTCTGGGAGAAATTGTCTGTGAACCCTTAGCTTCCACAGTTTTTGGTTTCAGTAGTTGGAAGGAGAGCAGTGTTTGATAGTGCCGGAAATCATTCAACATTAAAATTCTGCATACGAGTTTAGTTAAAGAGAATTGTGTAGAATCCAGTGGACCTTCCATGTTGCTTTAAGGCTTCCATGCAGGTTTTCTATCATTTTGTTCTTTATTTACAGGCAGTTGTAATTGATATGGTTATCACAGATTATGGAAGGTACGCTAAATTTCATATGTAAGTGATGTTCGCTTGTCTCAGGTGGCAAAAACCCTGTTCAATGATGAGTGTCTGAAGCATTGTCCGCGCTGCCAACACCCTGCTCGCTGTCATGCGGTGCGCGGAGAAGGCGTTTGCAGCTGGACCGACTGCCTCTTCCACTTCTGCACCTCCTGTCTGTGTTCCTACCACGGCTCCAGAGACTGCGCTCATCTGTCCAGTAAACGCAAGACCAGGAAGGATGTTTTGCCTGGCAGTGCCCAGAGCAAGCGCAATGTGAGGAGATTGTGACTTTGTCTGGACCTTGTATTTGTTACTTTTTTATAATTATGAATTTCTGAGGAGTTTGCTGCAGCTTCTACAAATGCCTGTATGAACTTGGCTCTCCTCAGAGCAGTTTTGTCACTTATCAAATGTGTGGGATTCTTTGTATATGCCTGTGTGTAAATGTTTTACCCTTTTTACAGACCATTTTTAATAAACCCTTTTTATTACCTTAAACCCTGGGTTCATCTGCACAAAAATACAGTGACACTGCCATCTTGTGGTTGGGATGTTTTTACATTGTAAGTAGGAAAGGTCCTTTAAAAAAATCTATAGTGATCGGCTGTTAGTTTCTGTTTTTAGTGTACGTGTAAAATGTAGCTTTCTGTTTTAATGAATTCTGGCTTATATTCTTTCAACAGCTCCGATTTTAACTCATTTATTCACATATGGATGTGTTAACAGTGGTCTGATGTACAGAGGGACACTACAGAGAAATAGACTCAAATTTCTAATGGTGACCTGCCGTTGGTGCCCGCAAAGGTACCTCAGTGGTGCAGCTAGCAGTCATAGGATTCAAACCCTCTGATCGCAAGGACAACTCCCTAACCACTAGGCCACCAACTGCCCCTCTTTTTTGCCTAAGTGTTAAGATTGTCCTTCACTGGAAGTAAGGGGCCTAGCCAAAACATATATAGTGTATTTTCACATCGAACCAATACTATATTAAGCATTATGCAAATTGTGAGAAATAAGCGTAGTTGACGTTTTAACGTGATTTAATAAATGAGGATATTCTGCCCGTGATATAAACCACAAGTGGAAACAAGTTTCTGCGGAGACGCAGAGTTCGTGTTGTAGGTGAACTGGTCTCCATGGTGACACGGGGCAGAAACTGGCTGCAAGTTAAACGTTGGGTATACAGTATCACTGTGGCCGGACAGAGCTTCACCGTGATCGTGTAGATCAGATTTTGGGCTCGAAATCTTCAGAATGAGTGGCGCAGTTCCAGGTGAGTTCAGACCGCTGAAGTTGCTCCGTGTGGTTTTTTTTTTTTTTTGTGGTCCTTTAACCCGGCCTTGTCTTCACAGATCTGCCAGAAATAACAAGCGAGAATTTTGTGAGTAGTTCGTCACGTTTCATTTCAGCTTTCACTTCTGTCCTTTTCATTTAGTCCTCATGGTGCTTTGGTCTGGTTTAGGAGGAGCAGCTGTCCTCAGACTCGGCGCTGGTGGACTTTCTCAATAACTTTCTGCTGCTGCCTGTGAGTGGACTCATCACTCTAATACTCTTAGAGAGCAACTTAATGTGTATAAAAGAGGAAAATATGCACGCTTCAACATATAAATGCATGTTTTCAAAAGTAAAAGGTGTCGGGTTATTTATGTGAATTTGTGAGTTATCCCTCCAATAAGTTTTTTCATATTAAACCACGGTCAGTTCAAGTGTCCATACCAACCTTACACATTCATTCGACATAAAACTGAAAAATTTATCTGTTCTTATGGTCCACCCCATCAAACAGGTGTAATTTCAGCCTTATACACATTATGCTACCCAGTGAAATTGAAAGTATACACACTTTTTGCCTCCCATCCCTTGTCTCATTGGTAGATGTTGCAACAATCATACATCATCTCTTTTCTTTGTTTAAAATCTGTTTAAAAAATCACAACCATAACATAACGTAAATCAAATCCTGGGCTGAATTTATTGCTATACCTCCAATATTAACATAAAAGTTATGTAATTTAATGACAGTCAAATCCTGATAACAGGGATTGTGGTGGTTAGCCTGAAATATTCATCGGATTCCCAGTATGATGGGAAGGTTCACCACAGTGTTATTTGTCACAAAGTTAAAAATGGCTGCTGAGACAGAGAGTCTGATTTTGATAAGGCCAATGTGTAATTATAACTATGGAGGACCAAAACTGATTTATTTATAGGAAAAACATACAAATTCCATCTGGCACTGATCTGAAGGTCTGTATGCGAGTGTATAGGAAATAAGCCTGCTGTTCTGTTTTAATACAAAGATCTGTACATAAAGAGAGACAGAGAAAAAAAATTACACAACACCAGAATATTACCCTCCCCAAATCAGCTTTATCTCTCTCTATTAGTCATTCCTGGAGCCTGTCAGGTATAACAAGGAGAGAGGGGTGTTTGACGTGGGCGTGGACCCAGCAGAAACCCTCTCCTCAGAGATCACAGCTCTGCTGAGTGAACTAAAGGAAAAGAGCAATGATCCAGCATGGTTTCCTACTAAACCCTTAGTGGACAACAGCTACACAGTCTCCGTAAGTTCACACCAGAAGTAGCATTTACTCTTATTGAGCCTTCTGGACCATACACAGTGTCTTTCTGCGAGTGTAAGAATGACTTAACTCTAGATCTTGAATGATCTAGAGTTAATCTTTGCAACTCCAAAATTACCATCATTTATTTTCTGTAGTGTTTGGACCAAGCGCAGGCCATGCAGTGGATCAGAAGACAGAGGCTGCCCTTTTTCCTCCAGAGTGATTGTTACTTTGAGTACAGGTTAGAAAGGACAGAAAACAAACAGTGATGTTTGTTTGCTGGCCAGAGAGATTTTTTGGTTTTTTTGTAGATCTGTTTTATTACACTGAATATCATGTTTATGCCACAATATAACTTAAGTACTCAACTAAATAATTTTCTTGTTAAATAAATCCATCGTATAAGATTTGTTTTGGAGAAACATTTTGAAAAGCTATGTATTCCCAAACTTTTAACAGTAGTGAATATTTTGGTGAGGCTGTGAATTAGAGCCAAAGGATTTGTCATATTACATCATGGATATAGTCTGTGTAAAACTGAATAATTGGTTGTATCATGTAATAATGTGCTGACTGGATGTCAATTTCTGGTCCATTTCAACTTGTTAGCAATCCTCAGAAAAGCATGATAAATTTGTATAATGGGGATGTGTTTAAATCTTTTTGCGGGTTCTAAAGAACCACAGCCGTGCATGTTTTAGTATTTTCCCTGATAAAAATTACACCAGATTCAACTTATCTGCTGGGTGTCTTGGAGCCAGATAAACACTAATCTGTTCAGAGAAGTGGTGCCCAAGGACAATGACTGAGAATCACTGGACTAGTCAGTTTGAAAGACTGGCTTAAACTATGGCAGGGAATTGCAGGGACTTTTTTAGTTTTGAGTTTTGAATATCATTGATCTGTACTAGCCTCAACACCTAGGTGATCATCTCTATAGCTCATATTTTTGGTTTTGACCAGTCAGTCAGTGTGGAAAATGTATCGTGTTTTATAGATTGGCCTCCTGTTTGTGTCAGATGGGCAGCACAAAAGATAGGCTGTTCAGACAAGAACCTTTTTTCAGCTCTTCAGCTGCAGTGCTTCAGCACGAGGTACATAGAGCTCACACACTTGAGTGTATATAGCAGCTGAGACTGAAATAACTGTAGAAATGAATAAAGCAGTTAATGACTTAATATTAGTGCTGTAATTCGAAATTTGGCTTCATTTTTGGGGTTATTTGCCAGAGTACTACTTCTCCCAACCCGGGACATCCAGGCCGCAGTAACCACAGCTGTCCACACACACAGTGTCCTTCCATTAGTTCTGGACCTTTAAAGGCTACTAAAGGTAAGACAAAGATAACTGAGGTGGAGCATCTCATGACCGTACATTGTGCTGTACATTGTGCTTTACTTTGAGTTGCTGATGTCAGTCAATACCAAAACAAGTGTATTAGACAACTGTGTATTTTTTTTGTGCTTTTATAGTCAAAAAGGAAAACTTTTTCTTCATCCACTTATTTGCCTCATTTTCTTTAGACCATGATATTGAGAAGCCTGAGGCGAGCCAAGCAGGACAGCATCTGACCCAGCTTTACAGAGAGCTGAGTTCCTCCCCTTGTAAAACGGTGGCTTCCACTCCTGCTACGGTCCAGACTAATATTGCAGAGATACACAAAGAGACAGAGGGACAGTCAGATAGGACAGTGAGCTGGGACCAGTGTCCTCACTTGCCTTCATGTGTGTGTAAGTGTGTTGTAACAAGACACAGTGAAGTCTCCCCAGTTTTGGATAAAAATGGCCAAACAAAGCTAGACCCTACAGCCTGTCCTCCCTTCACCACAGTAAGAAACGACACACCTTCACTAGAGTGTAGATGTGCTTTTGTGTCAAGTCTTCCAGAGGACCTCAGCTTTAGTTGTCCTGCACACGATCATCAAAGACCACAGAACAGCAGTCAAACTTCAGCAAGCCCAAAGCACAACATAGGTGCCCATGACAGCAGACGCCTCTTTCTGGATTTTAAAAGCTTTTTACGAGGCCGGTCTGGAGAGAGGGTGCTAAATCTGTGGATGGACATAGAACGCCTGAAAACTCTTTACAACCTAGAAGCCAAGAACAGGTACTATGCATGCCAGCGGGTTTCTTCTCTCCTTCTGTAAATTCCCTTATTTCTCACAGAATCATTCAAATCCTTTAAATGGCAAATGTGGATGCCTTATTGTCATATTAAATTTGAACTGACTGTAGATCTGTATTAAGGCATTTAGTTTGGATGAAGAATCAGTACCTGCTAGGCAGCAGCTCCACAGCCTTGAGTGTGGAGTTCCTCACCAGACTGGAGCTTATCAGTTCAACCTACTGGACAGAGGACAGATTGCGTTTTGTTCAGCAATGCCTCACTGAAGACCTGCTGCTTTACTGGTGAGTCTTTAAGTCACTACAAGGTCTTTTAGCACTTTTTTAATTACAGTTTTATTTATATACATATTAATGTTTATTAACCCAGAGTCTTCATTCACATTACAGGCATTATAGCTCAAAGCTTTTTTTTTTTTTGCTTAGATCTGGATGACTGCATTATAACTCTGATATGCGCATGTTTAGAAACCTGAGCTGACTCTTCTCTTTACACCTGTAATGGATATCTGATCTGTACAGTTTGTGTGTTCACATAGTTCTGGGGAAAAAAGTCTATGTATACTATCCTAATATAAATATTTGTGTGTTACAGGGGCCGAAGATTCATTATGTCTCACCCACGCATTAAAAGGGGCGCCACTACTTTTCTGTGGTCATGCTGGGATTGCCAGCTGTCTCTGACTGGACTCTACTGCTGCCCCCACCACCTTAGCCCCCAACCCCAGCACTCTGCCTGTCTGTCACAGACCTCGCTGACCCCTTCTGTGGTATGTAAACACTCTTCTGATGGGAATCAGAGGGTAAATGTTTCCACTGTGTGTGTGGTCCTAATGTGCATGATTAAATTTGTAATTGTTTAATATAAAACATGTTAACGTAGAAAGTGTGTGTATGCACTTTTGTTTACAGGTTGGCATCCACTGCAGTGAAATGGAGAGGATGGAGCAAGCGCTATGTGTAGAGTCCAGAGCTGGGTTCTTCTTCACACATTTCTGTCAAACCTCTGGGAACCAGGTGCACATAGATACCACATCTGTAAGCATATAGTTCAGAATAAATGAATGTCTGAGTGCTCAGCAGCATGGGTTTGCCCCTCTTTCCAGCTGTGGGCAAATGCAGCTCAGTTTTACAGAGAACTACAGGAGTATCATCAGCTGTTTTACCAATCCACACTGGATCCCTACAGAGTACAGCACAAAGCCCAGGTATTGAAATAGAACTCACACAATAGAAACGTACTACAGCTTTTTGTAAAAAAAAAAAAGATCGAAGACTATGATTACTTAACTACAATTGATTACTAGTAAAGGGGGCATTTGGCCACCACTCTTATCCAGATAATTAGTTAGAGGGACAGCTGGAGCAACTGAGGGTTAAGTGCCTTGCTGAAGGACACAGTGGTGGAAAGTGGGGGGTTTGAACCTTTGACTTTGTGGTCATTGGGTTGACAGGCAAGTGTTTTACCCACTAGGCTGCACCACCCTGTAAAAATTAATCTATTAAATTTGACATTCTCCGTGAATAAATTGAGAGATACACAATTTGACTGATAATTAGGACATCTGCAGGTCATTTTAAAGGCATACTCTAAAGAGCTTTCATACATGTCTATATGATACAGACATGATCTTTACAGCAGTAATAATGTGAAAGTATATATTATACAATAACTATACCTAACTAGAGCAAAATACAACTTACTTTGCTGTTTTCCTTTATGCAAACCTCCATAGTCTCTTAAAATCTCCCTTGCAAAGAACATTCAATTACTTTTCTGTGGCCTAAAATGCTAAACAAAACAATTCACCATCAGCATATGTGATAGATTCATCAGTTTTCAATATAATAGATAGTGACAGCCTTTATAACTTTAATAAAGTTTTCATCAGTTTCATCAATTGTACAAGTTCTATGCACACAAGCCTTTACCTCTTTTCTATATAATCTAAACTTGTGTTTGCCTTAGTCTAATCCTAATCCAACCCTATATTTAACCTTAATCTAAGTATAATGTTAAACTAATCTAACACTTAATAAAATAAGATGGAAAGTGGACAGTACAAAAGAAGGTAGAAGCAGCATAGCCTATAGAAATAAACTATACAGTATAACATTATAATATAAAAACTGTACAAAAAGTTATATAACTATACACTTCAGTTAGTAGCAGCAGACATTAAATGACACAGTAATATTGCACAAGAGTTCTTACACATTTTGCTTGAGAAATATTGAATTTGAAAGAACGATTGCACTTACCAGTCGTGTGTGCGCGCGTGTGTGTGTGTGTGTGTGGTCAACTGTGAGATGTTCATTGTTTAGGTAATGCACCCTAATCTAATACTAACATTGCACTAACCTAACCCTTTTTGTATCCCTAAATCAACCCAAATATAGTCCTACATTCTCAAACATAATACTAATTTATCATACATGCTACTCTCGCCATCACTCCAACACTGGCCCACTTTTATCATAGACCTGCACCGTTTTACTGCTCTAACTCTCCACATTTCCTGTCGGATTAAAAAAGAATCTTTCAAAACTACCTGTTCCTGTATCACTCCAGGCAGTATGTGACTGTTCAACACTCTTTTGTAGGTTCTGTATGCTACGTATGTGTGCAGTGCTGCTCGGAAAAGTGTGAGTCTACATGAACAGAGCAGACGGCATATCTTTACCTGTCTGACTCCTCCATTTGAGGAGCTTTTTGACCAAGCTGAGGAACACACACTATCCTTGCTGCTGGAGCCGTGGACTATATTAACTCAACAGGACACAAGCACATTCCACAGAGTAGGACCCCACCAGTTAATTTAATACTCTTGTATATTTCAGTATCTTATGCAGCATTTAAAATGTCATTGGGGATTAAATGCTTCTTTAGGTTTCTAAATAAGGATGGGCAGTGTGATAAATTACACTATGATAATCAGGAGTTTTTTTATTTATTAGCCTTTTAACCAGAACCTCACACTGTGTTGGAAAAAAGAACACATGAAACACACTAGCACATTTCCAGTAATAATTACTAGCCAAATTTCAATAAATAACATTATTTTCACTTTGATGGAAATAAGAGATAAGTGGTACTGAATTAAACACAAAGAGCGATGCATAATTGTAGGATAACATGTTGGTATAGTTTTAGCAACATTCGACAAATAATGTGAATGATAGAATCCCATCTTGGCCAATGATCGTGCATCCATAATTATGAGATATTCTGGACATAGTGCTATTTATTGTTGGTTTTGTCTTGTTTTCTTATTCCTCTTGTGGAACTTGCTCACAGTAAACACAAGGAATCCTTGATATTGACCAACTTCATGTTACATGTTTAAAATAGACTTGGCTAATGTTCTCCCGTAGCTCATTGCCAGCAGGCCATGAGTTCAAATTTTAATGGTGCTGGAAGTAATAGCCATTCCACATGAGTGCTTTGTGTAAAATTTCTCAGATTGAAGTTATGAACAGTACGTGAAAATTATACTCTTGAATGCTCTTGGATGTTGTGCTAATGTTCTGTTGATGGATAGTGTCTGTTGAAAACGATATTTATATGTAAGGCTTTGCTCACTGTTGTCTTTGTATTGTTTGTGTGTGGGACTACAGGTGGCTGTGTGGGAGGATGAACGTGTTGTGGAACCTGAGCTCTACAAGACACTTCAAAGCCTGTACACACAGACACCGCACCGACAACAGCAGGTCACACTTTTGATTCTCGTTGTTAAAAAGAGACAGGTTTTAGAGGCCTCACAGAATGTCTGTGTAGTTCAGTGGATAGTCTCTCTGTGTATTTGCTCCCGCACTGAATGCCAAGTGTATTCACTCTACATTTATTTAGTGTGCACAAGAGCACAAGCTCCCACCATCACCAGCAAAAAGCTCTAAAGATCCAGACCCATGGGCCCAGGTTCCACAACAGTTCCGGCGTCACCGTTTGGGCACTCTGCTCCGGAATCGCTTGGAGCTCCAGCATTTCCTTTCCTTTCTGGAAGAGAACTTTGCCAGGTGCCCTTTGCAATATATTTTGCCGTCTTGATCTGCAGTCTAGATAAAACAACAATTTGCTAAACATGCTCCATATCATTCTTATCTTAAACCATATCTTAAAGTCCTTAAATACCTGGAACAGACACATCAGTGCTACATAAGGGCAACATATTAGATGCAGATTGGAACAAAGCTGCTGGAAAGTACATCTCCAGGATGATGCTTAGTGGTTGATGGGTTGTGTGTGTGTGTGTGTGTGTGTGTGTGTGTGTGTGTGTGTGTGTGTGTGTGTGTGTGTGTGTGTGTGTGT
>JBBPDC010168525.1:0-17432 GCA_037974485.1 Hemigrammopetersius urotaenia | reverse complement strand
CAGAATGGATTCTCGTTCTCCAGTCTGCTCCATTCCAAGAGGTAGTTCATGGTCGTGGGGGATTAGCCCCCACCACTGTGACAGATGTATTGTATTAATAATATTAATAACTAAAATCCACGAAGAATTATATATTGCCACAAAATAAAATATTGTATCTTCTGTTTCCATGAATTTGCTGTGGTTTTTGCCAAAATTATTAGTTCAGTTCTAAGAAAAAATGACTGAATTTGAAACACTTTCATTTCATTTTAAATTCAGCTTAATACATTACTCTAACGAAAATGTTAAGAGAGAGAGAGGAAGAGAGAGAGAGAGAGAGGCATGCACTTTTCCGTAGCGCGCTCATTGCCCGTATTTAAACCTCTCTCTCTCTCTTACTCTCAATCTCTCTGTCTCGCTCTCTGTCTCTCTCTCGCTCAATCTTACTCTCTCTTACCTTAATATTTTCATTATTTTTGTTAATAATATTACAGTTATAATATATAATAATAATTATTAGTATATCTTATAATTATTAATAATAACAACAACAACAATAATAATAATAATGGTGTTTTGCCACAAGAAAAATAGCGAAAAAAAAGCCAAATAGAGCCGCGTCAGTCTAGCCCTGCATCCCGGTAACCTAGCAACGATATATTAACAGGCATTTTGGGCTTTTTTTTTATCTAAACACAACAACGCGGTGCTTCATTATACACGGGTACTCTCGGACCCCCGTGAATAGTGGGGGATTACTGTACATATTAATGACAGCTACAGTATAAAAGCTATTGATCTGGTTTAAGTAATAATACAACTCTATTTTCTACTTTCTTTACTGCCTTGTTCTGCAGCACACAAAAAAATATCACATTTGCACTACTGTTCAAACGAGTGGTTTCAATAATGTAAAATGTGATTCATATATATATATATATATATCAAATTATACAGATCAGAAAAAAAGAACTCGAAAAGAACTTACTACAAACAGATAATTATAGTGTATTGTGCATAATATTTTTACATTCATCATTCATTTTGCTACTAAGAAACGTCACAACCGAGAAGAGGCAAAAAGTTGGATCACTATTGTATAGAATCTTACGACAAAAGGTGTGGTTTCTCCAGCTCACTAGCACCCCCTCTTGGGCACACTGCTGAGCATAGGCGGTGAGGACAGTGCAGTGGCACAGCCGGTGGGGGGGACAACCACACACCTCCTTCAGACACACGTGCATGTAATGCTCCCGCTCCACTACATCATGACAGGCCTGCAGAAAGAGGTGCACAGGGGTATTTCATTTCAAGCATGAAAATCTCTCATGTAATTTATACATACATCTGCACGTCATTCCTGTGTTTGTATTCCAGGCTCATTTAATTCAAGCCTATTCACGGTGATTTTATCTGAAAAATCACCAAGTAAAGAAAGACCCTGCATAGCAAGTAACTTGGCAAAAAACTTGCTGCATTCTCCCAGAATAATCATAGTAAATAGTAAAATGTCTCTCTTATCATTACTTCAGTGCATTACTTTTCCCACATTTTCATGCAAATCTAAGGATTTTCTTTTGGCAATCCTTAAATGGAGTCAGTTTTGCTCCATGCTACCATGCTTTTTATAACAACAAAAAAGGAGAAAACAAAAGGTTTGGCTTTGCAAGAAAGTTCTGAAGGATCTGATGCATTTATGAAGAAAGAAGCTGGGTCTCCTATGTATCCCAAATAACCTCTTGAACTGGATCTTTGGAATTGAATTCTCTCTTGAATTTAATCTGTCTGTGTTAACACTCGCAAATTAAGCCATCAGTTCACCAAATTCTTTACTCATCCATGTGAAGAAAAGCATTGTGAGTTCATGTGTTAAATGGTACTTTTTAGAAAGTTACAGATAACACTCAGATGGTTTAGATGGCTTGCACAGAATTAATACTTTTGCTGATATTTTTTACAGTCCTTAGAGAAAAATACAAGCCTGGTTGTGTATGGTTATGTATTATATTATAATTAAGTGCAATATAGTAGTAGATCTAGGTTTAAGATACAGCCAAGATAATGCAGTTAATGCATTCACTGAAAACAGGAAAAATTAAAGGTTATTGTAACTCTGCTCTACTGTTTCGGTTAGTTCTTATCTGTGACAGTGGTGTAGAAAAATGCCCCTTCAGCTGTCCACAGAAACCTGATCTGAGTTATCACCTACCTGAAACACAGCACTGTGGATAACAGCACAAACACTTTCTGCGTGGTGCCTGCGTTGGGTGAAGGTGCTGCAGGGGTCAGACGTCACAGCAGACAGCAAAGTGCATGACCCAGGACTGAACCTGGCTGCAAAGGAGGCCACATTGTTCTCAATGTCCCCCTCTGGTGTGGTGAAATCATCATGTTGATTCCAAGTTAGTGTTCCACACAGTCCCCTCACCTGCCATGGTGCACAAACACACACAAACATACAAAATCCACACAACTTAAAAGATAAATAAATTATTCTTATATTTTAAGCATGATTGTGCTAAATTCACTTCAAGAGTCTTTATGAGAATAAACACTTTGTTAGCTTGTCAGTAGCTCAGGAGCAGTTGTGCCATAAATCAGAAAGTAGGCCTTTATAATGATGTACCTTATGAGCAAAGCCTGGCTGCAGGGTGATGGAGATCAGAGGACCATCCATGTGCCACAGCAGCTGGGCTCCAAACGCCTGGATCAGCAGGAAGCTAGAGGTGACTCTCCGTACCAACAGATCAGCCGTTAACACCGGCAAAGTCTCTGGCTGTCCATTCAGCATCACTGAGCCTGAGAAAGCAGACAAGAGACATATACAGATAGACAACGCACAAAGATATCAATAACTTTAATGTTATACATGCATAATGAATTAAAACATAAACATCAATGCTTAGATACAGGGATTAAGTAATGACACATAGGTTAATAGATATTTAGATGACCTGAAGGCAAGAGGAGCTTCCAAAACACCTCTTTGTTCCTTTTTCTCTCTCTCTGGCATTCATGTAGATATTAGTTTGATCTGTACTACCTACCTGTTATACGTAAAGTACCCTTTTTTTTTTTTGTTTGTTTGTTTTTTTTCCGGCCTGTCAGTAACACAGAGAACACAGATGTGTGTATAGCTGTGCTATCATCATTCATAGCCTTTTTTTTTAAATTTTTTTTTTTAATTTAATTTATTTTTTTAATAGTTTTTAGTTTTTAAATATTAAACTAATTTATTTAATTATTATTGTCTCTTTTAATTAAGTAAACAATCAGACAAGGCCGGACAGTAAAGTAAAGTACCCTTAATGGCAATACTATTCACAATAGCAGTGGCCTATTTCAGCAAGATAATTCATGCTGCCACACTGCTAAAATTGTTGTAGGAATGGTTTGAGGAACATGCCAAACAGCTTAAGGTGTTGACCCAGGGATGTATTGGACAAATTAGTTTGAGCAAACCAGTCAAGCTACATAATCCACCTTGCAACTAACAGAACTTAAAGGATCTGCAGCTAATATCTTAGTGGCACATTTTCAGAGGTCTTTTGGATTCCACGCATTGATGAACAGCTGTTTTGGTGCAAAAAGGGGATCTACTCAATATTAGGCAGGGGGTTTTAGTGTTGCAGCTGATCAGCAGCTTGGATATATACATATACTTACCCGTACTAGTGAGGGTCACTATGGTATGGAGTGCAGTGATGGACATCTCTTGCGGGCAGTTTAAACCACCTCCTGTTACACACTCTCCTGTTTTGAGGGTCACTGCAATCTTCTTATCCACAAAATCCTATACAAACACAAAGCAAAACATGTATTTCCCTAGAGAAATGTCAAATAAAAATTTTTGAAGACTAGCTTCTTTAATTGGGTTAAATAAGCATTTTGCATACAATCAATCAAAAAGCAATAATGCATTCATGATGAGTACGTAACTAAAACTGTCTTACCTCCACAGCTATGAACTGACAGTCAGCAGTTTGGAGGTCATACCTCTTCTTGTCAAAAGTGGAAATGTGCATTGCCCCAATAATGTTGCACTGAGCAGCACATCTCTCTGCAGAACACTGCCACTGGCCGCCCTGACACACACTAGGCAAACGAGAGGCAGAGGGCAAAAACATAGTGGACACAATGTTTGAATCCCTGTTTAACAGAAGATGACTCATTCAGTTACCTTGTACATGTAACAATATAAGGTCCTTGCTAGATGCAGATAAAACAGATAAAACACTCAAAATAACATTTTTAATTTACACAGCTCAATAGCATTTGAATACAACATGTAAATGAAAAACACAATTCTTGCCAAGAGAAGTAAAATGACAGCTATTGTACTGATCTAGCAGATCTTCTGCATATGCAACCATCTGACATTCCTGGGTTATGTATAATTCAAAGCAACATTCTTTTTAGTGAATACATGTTTTCTGTGACCTTTCTGTGACCTTTTTCTGTGACCTTTATGACCTTTGTACTCAAACAAGACACAATAAATCAGACAACATGCTTTTCTACAGCATGTTAGCGATGCCCTTAGCTCTCACCAGGTGTTACATCTCTGTTTTATAGTGTCTCCCTCTTGATATGCACGTCGTCTGTGGAAGCAGGGGCATTCATCTTTCTGCAAGCATTGGTCTCTATGCAGATAGAGCCCTGGAGGGCACTCACATCCCCCCACGCACTCTTCCCGGCACTGGCCTGAGGCTGGGGGGAGAGCAGAAGAACAGCTGGGGGGACAGGAGGACACACAGTCCGAGAACCGCTGACCACCTGGACACACTCGCTCTACAGAAGGTGAGAAAAGGAAGGACAGAGCTAATAGTGAAGAAACAATCTTAAAATGGAGAAATCTGTTGTTGAAAGAAATTACTGCTGTTGAAATGTTTAGCATGTAGATCCAGTGTGGATTTTCACAGGGTTTTTTTTTTTATAGGTATTTCAGTTCACGAAAGACAACTGACAACAAGATTACCTTAGCAGACAGTCTAAATATATAGCAGAGGCAAAGTCATTTTTCCTTTCTCGTGATTGGGAATTGGTCTGGAATCAGACAAGCTTAACTTTACACTTAATATCACATTTAAACAATCCAAAATACGGGGAGAAAATGACAGTAAACATGGAATGACAGTAAACACGGACTCTGCACAACTTAACACCTGCAAAAAGCAAATATTTTTTGACACTACTATGACAGATATAAGTTGTGTTCTGAGAGAGAACACCAAATTTGTGTTAACACTTTACTGATGGTAATCACTGGTAAAACGATTAGGCTTCTACATACCTTTTATGACAAACGTTATGAAGGCTTTTTCCAAAATGTCAGATGTGGTAAAAGCTAATTCTGTCTTTATAAAAACATTTAGTTGTGAAGTGAGGCTTTTGGATGCTTTTGTTAGGTATGAAGACTAGAGCTGAGAGGCAGGAGTAGTTTAAGTATAAACATGCTTGTGCTAGACATTTATTTATTGTTATTTATTGGTGCAAGGGCTGGACTGGCCTTCGGGTATACTGGGCATGTGCCTGGTGGGCTGATGGTAAATTTGGGCCGGTGCGGAATCCCATCAGAAGCAGCAGCAGCCCCCACCCCCCCACCCCCCCACCCCCCGTATGACATTGAGAGGAATCCCGTCAGCACCCACCTAGTACATAACCAACTAAATTAGTAATTCATTTATTGTCAGCTAATCATCCAGTTTAACTGATCCAGCTAATGGATTTTTTTGTACACTGGTTCACTGGTGCACTGGTGCTAATAGTTTACATTTCAAATGTAGGGTTGGTGACCACAGAAATGAGACATACCACACAGACCAGGACGTCTCCAGCTGAGGATAACGTGTTGTTGTGCACACTCTCGAGCGTAACTGGCTAGTGTGTCACAGACAGCCCCTTCTCGCTCGCTATCCCCCAGACTACAGTACACATACAGGCAGGTATCAACATAAGGTCCAGGGTCCACCTGAGCACAGTAAAAGCATGAGCATCACTTTTCAGAACAAGCAGATCTTGTACTGTAGTATAAATTGCAGAATCTGAAAGTGAGAAAAGTCTGTCTGTGAACAATTCTGACACTCTATTGTACAATGATGTGTGCATCTCTCACCCAGTGATGGCAGTGTGAAAAGGGGATCTCCTTGAGTTGATGACATGCTGACTCTGCACCTCTACGCATTTTGACATCCCCTGTGATGTCACAGCTGTGGCCCAACTCCACTGCATCATTACAGCCCTGACAAGAACAGAACACAGTCACATTGGATTTTTCAGTTCAAGAATGAACCTTAAATGTACAGTGATGGAAAAGCACCATTGTGGCTGCAGATATTTAGTCCTAACAACCAGAAGCACACCTGATACTCACTCCAGGCATCTCAAACAGTTGACCAGGTGTGCTTCTTATTGTTCAGAAAAAAACCTGCAGCCCTTTGTGGATAACATTTGACACCCCTTTTCTAGTGCAAAGAAGTGCATTGAGAAAGATTTACTGCAACGTAATCAAAGGCTGTTTCACAGGATTTCATACAAACAAGGATTCTTCACAGAGCAGTGCTACTGATGACCTACCTTTCTCATCTGTAACCTAGCTTTCGGAACACAACTGTACAGACTGCAGTAAGAACCCACAGTGCTTATTAGTCTGTCATCAGTTATCATAGAGATACACCTCCCTGTGGAGTCTAGTTCATTCTTCACAAGTCTTTGACTGGCTGAATCAGATACATTAGTGTTAGATAAATGGGAAGCATGTTCGGTTCAGTTGCAGTCAAACATAGCAGAAAAATCTCCTCTTAATAACATATACTTTTATGCACATTGTTGCCTATTTATCACCCTTGTCAGTGCTAAACTGACTGTATGAACTGCACAAGCTTCAAGGTAGCATTTTTTGACAACGCAGCATAAATCTTCAGATAACACCCGTACTTAATCTGCAGCTTATAAAAGGACTTCTATCATTGTTCTAGCTGAACAAATTTTCATCCTCAGCATGTTAGTCTGTAATGTTGATTATTCATTCACCCATGCCAAAATTCACTTACTTTTTAAAATACTTATTATTTATATATATATGGTAAACCCCCGTGTGCACGGTTACATTCCCAGAGCACCCATGTATAGTGAAAAACTGTGTTTTTGTGTTTTGGTAAAAAAAATGCCTAAAACGCCTATTTTTATAGTGTAAACCCTAAATATGCGCCCAAATATGCTCCCTGGACACTTTCATTTCATTTTTAACTCAGTTTAAAGCATTACCCTGAAACAAAAAATGTAAAGGTAAACCCGTATTCCACGCTGAGATATGCAACTCTGAAGGTCGCTGGAAAAGGCGGGACAAGGCGGCTAGGTGAACGGTTCTACTCGGGCTAAAAATACAAATGAGGGCTCATTTGGAAAGGTCTCCTGGTGTGTCCCAATAAGCAGCAACCTTCCGAGTTGTATATCTCAGCGAATACCAGTTTACTTTTACATTTTTTTATGGGCAATACATTGAACTGAGTTTAAAATAACTGGGAGCATAATGAGGATTTACACTACAAAAATAGGCATTGTTTTAACCAAAACACAACAACACGGTTTTTCACTACAGTATACGCTGTTGCTCTTGCAACGTAATCCCCATGAAAAGCAGGGGATTACTGTATATATATAATGATGATATGCTGGAGTCTGGTATTTTGCATCACTTTGCTAGAGCAGATGTAGAGGAGCGGCAGAGTATGACAGCTACACAAACTGCATTCCAGCTCAGAACACTCATGATGCAGTGCTGCAGAGCTGTTTATGGAGACTGAGTGAGGAAGGAAGAGTTTTACCTGAAATGGTGATAATATCAGAACACACACAGGTATACAGATGCTGGTGAGTGATGAGGAAGTTTGGTATGTCAACCTCGACAGCTTCTACAGCTGCACTGTGGAGAGCACATTAACCAGCTGCATCACTGCATGGTACGGCAACACTACTGCTGTGGACCGCAAAAGCCTGCAGAGTGTGATAACAACTGCAGAGAAAAGCATCATGACTCCGCTGCGCTCTCTGCAAAGCATTTACCACCGCCGAGTCCATCCTCAAAGGCCCCACATACCCCAACATGGACTATTTACATTCCTACCCTCAGGACGAAATCTAGAACTTCCAGACTAAACAACTATTTCCTCCCCACTGCCATCAGACTCCTGAACAACTGACCTACCTCAATTGTGATTTGCACATTAAGGTCACTTTGCACATTTCTTTCATTTTGCAAATGCACAGTTGATATTTAACTACATCTGCACATCTCACATTAGTCTTCACTTACTTATTTTTTATTTTTATTTTGTTCTATTTTTTATATTTTTTTATTTTTTATTTTTATTTTATTACTATTTTTATTTATTAACACGTAACCTAATTCTGCATTTGTGTGTGGACAGCAAAGAAAGAATTTCATTGCACAGAGAAATGCAATTTCTTCTGTACATATGACAATGAACGCTTTGAATGCACAAAGAAGTGTGTGTTTGTCACGGTCAGTCCAATGGCCGGTTAGGGCCACTGCTTTTGGGTTGCTTTTCTGTTTGGTTTATTCATGTTCTGGGGCTTTTATTTTGAAGGGTTGTCTGGGTTTTGCTTTGTCACGTGTCTGCTATGTTTTTGTGTCATGTGGTCTGAGTTGCATTCTGTCTGTGTTAAGTTCTCCTTAGTCCCAGCTGCCTTGTGTTCACTGTCTTATTAGGTTTGGTATTTAGGTCTGTCTGTGTTAGCCCTCCCTCATGAGTCCATCGTCTTATGTTGTTCCTTATGTAAGTACTTTCTGACTGCCTTGTTTCTCGTCCTTGTTTTCTTGCGGCCCCTGAGCCTGGTTTCTTTACGAATAAAGTCTTCTCAGTATGGAGCTCCGGTTTTCTGCCCGTTCCTGCACCTTCCAAGGTAGCACACAGTTGAGGAGGACTAGCCTCCCCAACTGTGACAGTGTTATTTGCTGTCTAGCTAATTTTGTCAGTTAATTAAATGAATAGCTGCATTTTTTGTTGTTTGACATGTATCTGACTCAAATACCAAATTCAAGAACTGCTTTGGAGCTTATGGCCAGCCTGTAATATAGTTGTTTTTATATGGCTTGTTGATTTGACATGTCATATAGCCTGTTAATATAGCTTATGTAATGTAACATATTATGATAGCCTATGTAGTATAGCCTATTAATACACTATGCTGGAACACATACTTGAGATTGGGATCCAGTGAAATTAGTGTAGTCATTACCTCTGTCTGTTGATCTGGAACACGCCATGAGTTTCCAAAACTTGCAGCGTACTGCAGTATGCTTCCACTTCTAGCACTGAAGTCATCTATAGAGACATGGGGAAGAGTATCACACCAAAAACACAAATATCACCACAGTCAATAGCTTGCACACTGTAATGAAATGCTTTATTTCTCTTCGGTACTCCCATTATTTCCATATCTGTAACATAAATGGTGCCAAACATGACCCTGACATTAGAAATTAAATCCTGGCTGTCCAAGTAGGAGTTTTCAGATTTTTGATCCAATTTAATCTCTGTCCTTAGTCACATGCTTTTACTATTGAATCTTTCTGAGGGGCTTAATGTTTGGTTTTTTTGGTTTTTTTACCTTGCAAATTCTGAATTTAATAATGGGATACTAAAGAATAGTGCAGAATTTGCAAGCCAGTGCTACTTAGAATGTAGTCTTGCCCATGGTATAGCTCAAACTATCCACAAGCAGGATGATTGTTAATTATCAGGCTGAGATCATCCTGTCTACCGTCTTCATCTTGACCCCCCTTCATAGTTCAGGGTGCTGGGCTAAAGCCGAGGGCTTTGGGTTGAAACGCGACTAAATGCAAACTTCACTGGGAGTGGTTAAAAGGCCTTGGGTTTGAATCCCAGCCGTGACAATGGCACCACTGAGGTACCCTTGAGCAAAGCACTGTCCCCGCACTGTGTCGCTGGCTGCCTACTGCTTCACTTCGTAATTGGACTAAATGCAGAGAAAATGTTCACATTGTGTGCTGTGCTGATTTGTGTTCATGTGTGACTAAAAGGGTCACTTTACTTCAACAAGACACAGTGCCAGTAATGTACAGTAACCCCCAGTTTTACGCGGATCAGGAGTCGCAGATTCAGTCACACGTGGAAATTTTTGAGAACCGAACTCATAGTTTGAAACGAAAATGGAAACTACAAATATCTTCTGCCTTTTTTTGCTTTTTTGTGGCGATAAATATATTTTTTCTGAATGTTTTCACACAAGGGGACCCCTTCACTGTTCCAATACTTTTGTCCCACGACCTTACATATCTTGGAGGGGAAGCACTCGGACACTTTAAACTCCAAAGTTTGGTAGCTCTCCAGGAGACCTTTGTATTTTTAGCCTGAGTAGATCAGGTTTAATTTTCTGAAAACTGGTCACCTCGCTGCGGTGTCCCAATACATTTGTCCCGTAACCTTGCAAATTGCATTTCTTGGCGGGGAATTTAAAGGGGCAAATACGAGTTTACCATTACATTTTCTTTAAGGGTAATGCATTAAACTGAGTTTAAAATTACACTGAAGTGTTCTGGGAGCATATTTGGGCGCATAATTAGGGTTTACACTAACATGATGTTTCACTATACGCGGAAGAACGTAAAGCGGATTATTGTATTTTCTTTTCAGCTGAGCACACAACTGAGGTGTTATTGGAATTTTATGTACATTTTTCCATTGAATGAAAACATGCTGGTGTTTTGTGACCTGTGAAGAGAAGTGCTTGACCATAACAATGGTAGGCTCAGACAATGACAACTGGACCAAGGACCAAGAACAAGCAAAAGAAGACAAAAAACAGTCATAAAGCTCCTTCAGTGTTAGGTTTATTAAATCTCTTACCATCCGCGTTGTTGTTGTACACTCCACATAACCCCTTTGTGGCAGCAAAGTGTTCTGCAGTAACTGTCAGATAAACAGTGTTGCCCAGGTCAAATTTGATTCTGACCCCCAGTCCACTCTCCACAAAAACAAAATCTCCTAGCCAGTGAATACTCACTCCTGAAAAAGAATATGCAATAAATATATATGCATATGAGACATGCCTTATATCTGAATATGTTAATTTAGATATTTGATATGTACATTAGTCAAACAACTCATGTAATAAAAGCGGCAGCTTTACAGCATAGTCTGAGATGCAGTGACCAAAGTCTGGGGTTGGAGATAAGAAACAGTTCCCTGAAAAACAAGCAGAATCCAGCCAAGTAATCTGACTACTCAGCCCTTTGCTGAAACGAGCCACCTGCATGCATTATAATTGTTCCTTGTGTTGATCAGATTTGTCATTTGGCCACAAAATAATTCATCAAAGAGCTGTAAAGCAGCAATACATTATAGCTATAGTGAAAGTATAGAAGCAGAGTCTATTCCCAGGAATTGGAAATAGACTGTACACAACAAGTTGCTGCAAATGCTCACTTCTGTTCATTTGTAATTTGTAGGCAGTTGGAATCACAACAGGAGTTGTCACAGAGCCAGATTAGTGCAAAATACCAGAGGGTAGATCCAATCACAGGGAAAGTAAAGGTAATTTACTAAACAACCATATACATCATAAAATAGGTTACAAAGAGGTCAAGAATGACCCAAAAACACAACTAAGTAACAGAACACGGCTGTAATCGTTGATGATCACTATGACCACTTTAATCGCTGATCCATATTTTCACAACCTAGACATGTAGAAGTCAATGTATAGATTTTCCTGTAAAATAATAAAGTCCAGTGTGTTGAAAAGAAGATTTAGGGCAAGGCTTCGCCTCTGACTAATCTGGTCAAGTGGTCCAATAACATAGCCAGTTTCACAAAGCAAAGATAACTGGAAATGTGCCTGGCGAAACGTAGACACATTTTATAACCTGCACTTATAAAAGGCCAGCCTTATCTGACAACACTTAAGGCACAATAAAGAGATAAGCAAGAATACAATTACAACATCAGAAGTATCTCAGTGTAGAAACTTGGACACAGTTATTTCAACAGCGCCATTCATACCATTTTGAAAGATGGGTTCTCTCTGTGGTAATATGAGGCCATTGAGAGACACATTGCTCTTATGAATAGACACTAAGTCAAGCCCCAGCATCATCTGCAGGACCTAAACAGAACAAAAGATAACTTTATATTAAAAACTGCAGTCAGTGAGATAACAAATACTGTCATGAATCAAAGCAAAAGTCTGTCAGGATCCCTGTCTGTCTTACAGTTAAATTTTGTCTGCTGCCATTGTCAAAAAGAATCAAGTTTTGACATGAAAAACAGCCATCATATGCTACTTGTGCTTAGATGAACAGTGTGGTGAATGTTGTTAGCTACATTTCCTATACCTCAGCATGCAGGCCCCAGTTTTGGTAACACATTCAATTTGTTCTTAAAACTGGAGCAAAAGGATTAATGCTTTCACATGTGCTTTTTAATTTAACAACTCTACCTTCCTGTTCCCCCTATAACACATATACACGAACATATGTGTTCTGCTGGGAATCACAGTGTCTGGGAAAGATTCAGTTTGCTGTACAATCAGGGCACTGTTAGAAAAGGGGGTGGACAGAAGATAATAAGGATTCGGAGAGATCAGGGAGACTGTGATTTTTTGACATGTGCTTAATGAAAGATTCTTGACAATTTATTCCATCATTAGATCATTATTTAAAACTAGTTTATATACAGTGACAGCAACATTCTGTCAGCCTATAATGTAAATGAATTTTTTTTTTTAAATCTTCAATCAGTAGTAATCATGTTTTCATGCTAGGATGTAATGCTTTCTCCACAAATGAAATGTAAGCTTTACATAAAAAATGAAAACATAGGAAGCAGTGTGTTCTATGTATGTTAACAGCACACTTCATCTTTTGGTCTGTGTAAAATACAAATAAATAACAGAATTTCATGATCTGTAGCTAGATTAACAGGTATATTAGATTTAGTGTTATTTGAATCTGAAGGTATCAAAACAAGAGTTTTTGTACAATTACCCTGACAGTAATTTTTAATAAGCCGACCCAAACCTCTCTGACTTGTCTTTTACAGGTTGCATCACTAGCACCTGTATAATACTGCAGTATGTTAGATGGCAGCATCTTATTTGTGGTTTCACTTATTTGCGCTAAAATAAGTGGACTGCAGTCTACTCTGAATTGTAGCATGGCTGTGTGCTGTACCTTACTGCAGTGCCCAGTGCCATCACAAACACGGCTGATGTAGACAGCCCAGGTGCCATCAGTTGAGGTGGCCAGCACGTAGGTGCAGCTGCCCAAGAAATGGAAGTGCTTTCTGTCAAAAGAACGGTAATGGGCTCCACCCCAGCTCATGCATGTCGCAGAGGCCTTTGGGTCACGGAGACTTCCAAGGAGACCCCTGTGAAAGATGGGTGAGGACTGAGAATCTAAGGACACAGAAGAAACAAAGAATTATATCTAATTTTACAGTTCAGATTATTTCCAAATCATGGATTTTTTAAAAGAATGAAATAGACACCAAAACGAACAATGCAAGCTGTTTAAGAATGTCTGGTTCTCACACTGTCCTGAAACTTGAGTGTTTCCTGAAACTGTAAGTTGGTTTGAATAAATGCATGTAAGGCAATGCAATGTGATGTAATGTAATGTAAGAATGCCAGTTCTCACCATACCTGGCAAAAGAGTGTAAGAACAAGACAGGCAGGTCTGCTCAGAAGCATTTTTCCAACTAAGACCCCAGAGGCTGCCACAACATTGCTCGAGAGTCATCAGAGAGAAGTTCTGAATTCCCGGGAACTCCTCACAATTCCATGTCGAGAAACACAGTCCCCTAATGCTCACTTCTAATTAAAGACAGAAATAGCCAGAGCTTTTAATATGGAAATAACACAATTTTTTCATTTCCTTAATACATTTCCATAGTTTGACCCTCAAACCATCAAGTTGTTCAATTTCAATTACAGTAATGGCTTTTAAAGCAATACTTTAGAAATACTTTAATAAATACAATACTCAAAGCCAACCTATTGATGAATCAATAAAGAACAAACCAAGAGTGCAAAAATCACTCAGAATTATTGACTGTATATATATGATATAAATCCATATGCAAAAGTACAAATGTACTTTTTAAAGGAAACAAAAAAGTATGTTTTTGTTTCCTTTACGGAAAACACATTTCAATGTTTAATTACACCAACTGCCCGTCACTTTGTGTGTATGTGTTTATTAAACAAGACAAATTAATGGCTTTGCCATCTAGTGCCTATGACCAAAAATACAGCCATATTTTACCTGAACCCAAGGAAGGTAGAGAGAGGAAGCAAGAGATAGCAGGTAAGAAACGACACTGTAAAACACTCACATTTGTAAAGGAAAACATTGTCACATTTTTACAGCGTACTTACCTAATCAGTATATTTTATGGTGGGCTTATTTTTTAAAAGGCAAATTCAATGTAAATGGGAAGAAATGTCATTCAAAACATTTACCCAGAATATATTTTGCAAGGCATTAAGTAATGTGCAACTCCATTGTTACAGGGTGTATACAGATACAGCTGCACTGTGTACATGGTCTCTTACCCTGAGAGCACTGAGGACCAGCCCACCCTTCACAGCAGGCTTGTACAGTCTTATTCATTCTTTCAGTCACAATGTTCGCAGGCCTGCAGTATACACAGAGAACACTCAAACAGTCAACCACAAAATGTCTTAGACTCAAAGTCTGAGTGTAAAGTATGTAAGAAAAAATGAAATTAACCAGAAGTATTTTTAATGTGGGGTGGGGACATTGGTCTACTTCTCGTTGGGGATGGGGGATTTGTGAGTGCTCGTACAGCTACATGTCTCGGCAGTTGTTGTTTACATTTACATTTACGGTATTTAGCAGACGCTTTTATCCAAAGCGACTTCCATTCCCTTAACTACAGGGGACAGTCTCCCTGGAGCAACTCTGAGTCTTGCTCAGGGACCCAGTGGTGGTGCTGAAGGTAGGATTCGAACCTATGACCTCTTGGTCCGGAGGCAAGTATCCTACCCACTGAGCTACCTCCACCCTTGTTGGCGGGGAGGGTTGGGGGGAGCGGGCACCTCTAGGTTTTTGCCCGGGAAACAAAAAGTGAGGGGGACTAAACTAATAATTTAAACTATGATATCAACAAAGAATGCAGAGCAAAGAATGTCCCTAATGCTTTAAATGTTTGCATTTTCCTCACTTGAATAGAAAGCAGGAAGACTTGGGCCCTTGTCTTTTGTAATACAAGGCAATGCCATCATCACCCCCGTGTGTGTGGCGCATTCTGTCCACATCCAGCCTCCAGCCTTGTGTGTTGTACTGGTACACTTCAGAGCATTCCACTTCAAGCTGCAAGCGGGGGGTTACTATACTCTCCATTTTTTCTTCCACAATGTGTTCACACCAGTGACTGACACTGAAAAGAAAAAGATAAACAATTGGCTCAACGATTGGCAAAATCTATCAATTTTGCATGCACCGTTGAAAGTGTAGTACGTTTCAGCAGTTTTTACTTTTTTCTTGGATTATTATGAGTACCTAAAATTTGAGGCATGTAAAAAGGAAAAGACTAGTTTTGCATACTTTTTTGTATGTTTTGTATGTTAAAGTAATTAAACATTAATGGTCTAACTAAAATACCACTTTAGCGTCTCATTTCTCCTGTATTATTTCCAAAGCAAATATAATAGACGTGTCGTGCTAACAGAACCTGTATGTGTTGTTTACACATTTTTTTGTTGTTTATAGAGTTGCACACAACAGTAGTGATGCTACTTTTTGATTTTTTAGAAACTATATCACAGAACATGTCTTTAACCTCCTTAATCACTTTCTCAATTATTCACTCAGTTTCTCAGATTCTAAAATTAAACCTGCAGAATTCACACATTAAGTTAATTCCTCTGTTTTACATAGGAGACACTTGCACAGTCATTCTGACATAAATTACTGATACTTCTAGGTAAGAAACCAGCAAGTAACACTAAACCTACAGCACATAGACAATGAATGTGAACAATGGGCATAGACAGATACTTAGAAGATTGGTTTACCCTATACCCATGACCAGACGCAGCCCCAGTAAAGACACAAGACAAGCCTTCATAGTGTCTCTGAGGGCCATTTTTTCTTGAAAACTGAAAAACAAAATGTGTGATCAAGTTTACAACATATTCAATGTTATATTCAGGAATTTAGTTTGTTATTTAAACCGTTTCTGCATCATTGCTGTTGTAAGAAAACCTGATATCGATATAACATTGCTAGGCTTGATTTTCTTGTAACAGCAGAGATGTGAGATCCCCCACTTTTCCATTCAGCACAAGCACACAGTCACATTCAACTTCAAGTTTTTGACTCTGTTTTTTATTTTAATTATGTGCCTTGAGCGTGTGCTATAAAGATAGACAATATTGATTATTCTTTCATCACTCTCATGTTATTTACAACATATTGACACACCGCTGACTTTACAAATGTCATGTACTGCAATGTACCCGTTCAAAATCCAGTGCAAATTGCAGGTAATGTGAAAATAGGAATAAAGCAATCAAGCTTGAGTTACCTTGTCTTCAAAAGATCTTCACTCCGGAGATCTTTTTACTAAGCGTCCCTCAGGACTCCTTTACTTTCCCATAAGTTAGTTTTGTTCAGTCTCTGTATTTGAACATGCTTCTTTCCTGCATCGTGATTGGGTTCCCTTTGCAAAAACGTCACGCTCTTTGTAGAACTTGAACGTCTATTCCGTTTTCACTTTTGGTCATAGGTGTAGAGCAGTCCTCAGATTAAGATTATGGACCTACTTGTTAGCCTGATCAGTGTTTTTTAAATGGAGGGGGATTCACACACTTACAGCAGCATCTGAGACGCATGCAATTGGAGGACAAGTTGAGGAGCCACAGCTGCAAGGTCAGCCATTAGCTGTTCTTCTTCTGATGACAATGCTCAGTGGTCACTCAGAGGAGGAGGGGGCAGGAGGGTTAGGCCCAGGTCCTTTACCTAAGGAGCTGTTTGTGCAGGCCTAATCCTATAAAGAAATGCTTTAGTGGAAAGACTTCAGGGCCGTTTATTTAATAAAGTGTGTCAATAGGGAAGGTCCAGGGGGCATGTAGCCTGACCAGTATCAACAGCTTGGAACTTTGACTGGAGAGAAAGGTGCAAACACTGTTACACATCTAGCACTTCCTGAGAATCAGTCTGAGACTGATGCCTCTTCACTTTCTACTCTGTCATAAGACCAGTGATAAAAAAAGGAAAAAAAGGTATGTGACTATTGAACCAAAAGTGACCAGTACAAACAGTACAAATAAGAAAGTAATACAAAGATGAATAATAAATATATATATGGCATTTATCAGACGCTTTTATCCAAAGCGACTTTCATTCTCTAACTACAGGGGACAGTCTCTCCCTGGAGCAA
>JBBPDC010168498.1:0-17435 GCA_037974485.1 Hemigrammopetersius urotaenia | reverse complement strand
GTGTGTGTTTTTGTGTGTGTGTGTGTGTGTGTGTGTGTGTGTGTGTGTGTGTGTGTGTGTGTGTGTGTGTGTGTTTGGCATTTTGTGTATGCTGTAATAAGCAACAGAGGCCACAGGAGTTCAGCAAGAGTTTGACTGAATATCTGTCTACACTTCGCTTTCTCTTACATGACTTCCAGGCCTCTGTAAGTGTGTGTGTGTGTGTGTGTGTGTGTGTGTGTGTGTGTGTACACGGAGGGAGTGTGTCTGCGTCTGGATGAGTAATACCATGTGTGCCTGCATTTGGCTGTCTGTGTCTGCAACTAACATCCTTCACTAATTAATCTCTCTCTCGCTCTCTGTTTTAACCCCACTTCTTCCTATTTCTGCCTCTTGTTCTTGTTCTGTTCTGTTTCTCTTCCTCACTCACTCTCTTTTTCTGTTTCTCTCTTCCTCATTTTCACTTTTCATCTCTCTATCTTTGTCTCACACCCACTGCTTTTTCTCTTCTTCATTTTACTTTCTTTTTCTCTGTCTCTTTCCTCTCTGTTCTTGACCCTCTTTCTCTTCCTCTTTAACCTTTCTATCTTTACAACTCTTCCATGTTTGTTAAGCATTCCTCACTTCATAGCCAGCAGCATTACAATAAGAAAATGTGTATATATCTCTGACATAATAGAGGGATATATATATACAGTATAAAACATTTACTTTGTCCAAAATTCTACATGCAATTGTTACTCCCCTAGTGAAAACCACACCGAAATCAGCGTACATTCTGAATGTGTTGTAGCAGGGTGAAGTGGAGGATTCAGCCCTGAGAGACGATTCTTCAGTCCGGGGGAAGGTCCAAGTCTGGTTCAGACAGCGTCAGCTCCAGAACATTCTTCAGCAAGGTATTCTGGCCTCCACTCTCTTATGCTGCTGAAAAAGGAAGGAGTGGGGGAGGGATGGAGGGAGGGAAGATTTGTCTCCTTAAATCCCTCAGCTGTGCGTGGGGAGAGTGCGTTGGTTACCGTGGGTGTCTGATGAACAGTGTGTCTGAGCTCTGCTCATCAGGGCTGTTGAAAATGGGTTGAGTTTTTTTTTTCTGATTAATGTTTCTTCATTCTGTCAGCTCAGTCCAAAGTTCACTGCAAGCCCTTACGCACAAGCGAACACATCTTTTAGTTAATCAGCTTGCATACATGTATATTTTTCTTTGTGCTTGTTTATACAAGGTTGTCATTCTGGAGGATTCTTGACCTTTACATATATTCATGATATATATATATATATATATTTTACACACACACACACACACACACACACACACACACACACACACACAGCCACACACACGTGTGTGTGTGTGTGTGTTTGTGCGGAAAAAATAAGAGAACACAGAACAAAATGTTCTGTTTCTCTAGTTCTCAGGTTTATCTTTCTGTAATGAGCACAGATATGGACCCTAATGCAGAATACAAAAACAAAAGGAGTTTAATAAGGGGCACAGTTCTCTGAGCTAAATAGCAAAATCCTAAGTTCATGAACAGTCCAAAAACCAGTAAATCCAATTTGAAGAAACCAAATCCAAATTCTCGGGACAAGAATAGGAATCCAGAATCCGGAAACATGAGTCAGAAAACACAGGTATATAGTTCAGAAGGTCTTTATATACTCTCTGTGAGCCTAGTACTCATGTGATCCTGATCTCAGCCTTATGGGCCTGCATTGCCCATAAGGCTGAAATTCTGGAAAGGTCTGTCTGGTAGTGCCTGACTGGGACTCCACCTCTGACCTGTACCAGGCCTTACACTTTTATAGGTGCAAGTATTGAACTGAACAGCTTTGCCTTCATTTTTTTAATAACTGTTGACAATATTTCTAATTTCTGAATAAAGATATTGTTCTTTAAAGCATGACAATCTATCAGAATAAGAGAAATTATGCAGAGTTTACAGAACTTGAATAATTCAAGTAAAACAAATCTCATGTTCACTCTTAAACAAAATGGCTAATTACATTTGACGTTATTCTAGTAGTGATTTGCAATCCAACTGGTCACATTGTAAGAGGAGAGTGTTGATTACAGCTGTGTTTTTTATACTTTTCCTTATTAAATAAGAGGAGATCACTAATCAGTACCTCATAAAGCCGAATGAGGTGCCTGTGTAGGAATTTAACAGACACTGGCATGGAATGGTTGTCATACTCATAGAGATGCTGGTTTAAAAATACATTTCAGTAGTCATTTATAACAGAGCTTTATATGCCATTCACAGAGGGAAAACTTAACAGATTTGAGGTGTGTAAGCAGGCTTGCTGCTAAGAGTGATTTCTTGTGTGTTACAGGGCATGACTGTGTGAAAGGCCTCAGGGTGAAGGTGTTCAGACAAGATTCCATACCCCAGTGGCTCACTGGCATCATCAGCCACTATGATCACAACAGCAGAACAATGACCGTTTTAAGCGATCAGGTTAGAACACTCACATTCTTTCTTTCTCTCTCTCTCTCTCTCTCTCTCTCTCTCTCTCTCTGTCTCTCTCCCACTCTCTGCTTTTCTGTCTTTAGTTGAATGAAAATCCAGTTAAGTCTACACTCCACTTTAATGGTTTATAAAGGATGCCTAGTTTTTTCAAATGTTTGTAATAGATTAGCATGTTTTCTTTGTTGGTTTACAATAACTTAACATTAGATAGTAGCGATGCATTAGTCATTATTTATGTTTGGTTAATTTCAGTTTCTTTTCAGTCAGACTTTTCAATTTACAATTTTCTGGATCTTTTTTATTAGTATTTTTTGTTAAACCCCAAATCAATTAAAATGCTCTTTTGAAAGTAAGAGGTGCCTAGATAAAAGTGTACTTAACCTGCTTCATGTTATTTATCTAAATGGCAACACTGATCGGTCAAAATCAAAACAATAAATTGGATCGTTGTCAATTGCATTTTTGAGCAGACTAGTCCTGAAATTCCAACCTTGGAAAATGTTAGTTGTTCATTTTAGAAAACTGTTTGGGTCTTGCAATTTTTCCAAAAAAATGTTTCTAAAGCTTTGTCATATACATGCTTCTGTCTGCACTTATCACTGCAGGTGTCAGAGCCTCTGAGTATAGACTTCACACTCATGCAGGTGGTTTTCCTGGATGATGTCAGTCAGTCATTACCAGTAGGAGAAACCTCTACAACTAAACGCAAACCTCACACCAACAAGGTCAACAGGACTACCATGGTAAGAAAAGTATTTCAGTATGTTTCGTTAACTGTGTGTGTGTTAACTGTGTGTATGCACGCAAAAACGCATGTGTGTGAACGCGTGTGGGGGGAAGGGTGATTGTGTGTACATGTGTGTTTACATGTGTTTATCTCTATTTTAACAAATAAGGAAATTGGCTGTTTTCAACTTTTGTTAAACTAAAATTACTGAGGTTATATTAGAGTTAGGAGTAGACGTAGCAATAATAGAGTATTACAGTGCAGTGCAATGTCTTGACAAATATAACAATAACAACACATGTGTATGTGCACGTTTCTGAGTGTGGATGTTTCAATATTTGTGATACATAGTGATACCCTTTGTCTCTCTGCCTTTTGATCTCATACCAGAACACAGTAAACAAGTCCAACACTACAGTGAATGACCAGGTACTGTATCTGTAGTACACACACACACACACACACACACACACACACACACACACACACACACACTCATTCACACTTGCAGACAACTTCCCCATAGATACACACACAGATGCACACAAATTTATCTCACACCTGCACAAACATGTGCACATAAACTAGCATAACAACCACTCCCCCTTCTGCAGGTGTGTAGCTCAGGGCAAGTGCAGAGGAATCAGGCTCAGCTGTGTCGACAGAGCTCCAACTGCAGCCCAGCTGACGATGAGGCAGAGAGGATGAGAGAGGAGAGGAAAACTGATGAAGTGAGAACAGGTGAGGTGCAGCAATACATTAAGCCTATATTAACAGGCCCTCACTGCTTGAACTCCATTTAGCTGCATTTAGATTGATTACATTATTACTTTAGGGAAAAGGCATTCTCATTCAGCATAAAACAGAATTGAGTGTCTGAAACAGACTCCTTCCTTTACAGTTTTTTCTTTTCACATAACTATTGTTCCTGCTTTTTTCATTGTTTTAACACTTTTGTTTAATTCTAGATTCCTCCAAGAATAGGATCAACTGTAGGGAGAGAAAGAGGAGGAAACCAGTGAGGGACGAGGAACAGAATGAAAAGGAGAAAAAGAAAGTGGGGCTGAAGAGGCTGAAGGGTGGCTGCAACTCTGACTTGAATGCTGGCAGTGATTCGGGAGGAGGAAGCTGCATACTACAAGAAATGTCCTGTGATATGGGATTGAAAAGCTTGCGGAGGAAACACTGCACTTTAAACAGGCCATCTGACCATGAGGCGGCCCACAATCCTGTAGGGCATATGGGGCAGGATTTGAAGACTCAGTCCTCCCCCAAAGGTGAAGAGCTCTCTCACACCCAATTAGCAGAGCTCAAAGGCCATCAAGTGGGAAAAAGCCCTCCCTCTCAGGCCCATTTACCTGCCTTGTCCTGCAACGGAACGTTTCGGAGCACTGGAGTTCCAGAGCCGCAGTGTATTGTGGGACCAGGTTGTGATAAATTAAAGCAGGAGAGAGAATACGGAACGATGGAGCTAGAGGATGGAAGCGAAGTAGCGTCTCAGGAGGACTCTGAGGCAGTGTCTGCCTTGTTGGCATCCCAAGAGACTGAGCAGCTGGTTTCCATGGAAACAGCATGTGTGTTGCTACACACATCACCACCAGAGTGTGAAGGGGTAGAAGGTGACCAAGAGACTCCACCAAGCGACCCAGAGGTCAGAGGGTCATCATCCACCCACCCAGAGGCCGTCACACCTGGTTCTGACTCAGCAGCTTCAGTGGAGGAGCCTCAGGGAGCGCTGACTCATTCTCCCATCGGGCCATGCAGTGCAGGGGTGGATGCTTGGAAAGGAGCTAAGCTGAGCCCATTTCCTGGAACTGTCAGTCCTGAACATGAAGCTCCACCCGTTTCAGAGATTACTCACAAACCCACTGTCCACCTCAGTCCTCGTTCCTCTCCAGGAATTACCTCAAAGCCTCCTGTGGTCCCAGAAGTGTCCAGGCTGAGGTGCAATGCCTCTCCTGAAGCTACCAGGATCAAAGAAAGCAGTTCTCCAGCTAAAGTTGCAACTGAGAAAGGTCCCAATGGCCTTAAAATCATGCCTGATCCTAAAGTAAGCTGCACCTCAGTCCTGAACCACAGCCGTACCCCCTCACCTACCCTGACTAAAAAGCCAGTCCGATCTAGAACTCCTCCACAGAATCTCTCCACCGCTCTAGATAAGCCAACCAAGAACCCCCTGCTCATTGACAGGAATGAGCCCTTCACTGTCTACAGAGACCCAGTACTTGTGAGGAATAAGCTTGAGACTCACTCCACCTACATCCAACCTGCACACACCCCACCCAAACACCACTTAAAGAACCCCTCCCCCTCATGCAGCTCCCCCAACATCACTTCCTCCTCACATTGTAAGATCCTGAGCCCCACCCCTCATCTCTCCCCTCTCTCCCTGCCTTCCCAGTCTCCTCTCTGTTCTCCGCATCCCTCCATCCCTCACCCCCACCTTCTGCCCTCACTGCTACCTGGTCTGCCCCCTTCCACAGCACTCCTGGCTGGTCACACTCACCTGGGGCCTCTGGGCCTCCCTCACCACCCACTAGCTCTACAGGCCACACCTTCTCTTTTAGGCCAAAGCCAAGGAGCCAACCACCTGGCACCGCTGGGCCTGTACCCACTCCTTTGGCCTTCGTTCACCAATGGAGCCCACAACTACAACCTGGGCCTGCAGGGGTCTAAGTGGACTCCTCCAGAGAGTACAGGAATATCTGAGGCTAACCTGAGAAGTGTAAGGTTCCTCTCACAATAACGATTTATCCATTTATTTATTTTTTTTACAATAATCATGTATTTATTCGTGGTGTTTGTGATTGTGGTATGAGAGTCAGACTGAGGGTTTAAGTGGTTGGGTAGAGCCAGTAGATGGATTTCGATTTAAATTATTTGATGAATTTTGATTCTAACAATGGCTTCTTCAACTTTGATCAGCACTGGTTCCCACCTTATATTTCAACAGCTTTTGATTTCTACACCTGTAATTGATGTAGGTTGTAACTAAGAATTGTTGTCAGGGCCTTATTATATTGTTGTTGTTGCCTATTTACTCTTCCCCTAATCATGGTGATTATTGTATGTGTTCATATATTTTGAGGCCTGGATGTGCTCTACAATAAATGTGTGTGTGTGTTATTTATAGAATACATCAAGCCCCTGGCTTCCTCAGCCTACTCCTGTAACCAGTGCAGAAGGTCAGGGGTTAAAACCACCACTGCCTGTGCGCCCCTCAAGTGCTGACCCTCAGAGAGTGTCCAGGGCTGTCCAGCTTGGGACCTCCACCTCCAAAACCACTGAGTAAGTACACATTCCTTTCCTGTGCACACACAGTACATAATAGCTCTGCTATTCTCATCTAACAGGTACAGCTTTCTGGTTCAGCAGGAATTATTTGCAAACCCAAACATGATAGTGTTAACTCATTCCTGGGTGTTTTCACACAGACACTGTCCTGTTTTTCTTGTTTATAGGGAACTTGAGAGGAGGGCTTTCACCGAGACACAAGGCTCTGTCCATACACCTATGAAGGTGGAGCAAGAGCGGGTCCGAGTGGCAGTAGGGAAGAACGGACACAGTTATTGCCCAGTGACCCCGGAGGCAAGTTCAGATCGTCCTAAACAGCCTCAGATCATCTATGACCTCACAGGCGACCAAACCATCCGCTACCAGGAGGAAAGCAGGCGCATTCTGCAGGAAAGCATAGAGGTGGCACCATTTACAGCTAAACTGGGTTCAGACAGAGACCCACAGTATCCCAAGAGCCCTACGCTTCATTCCAAAGACAGAGAGAGGGAACATGAAAGAGAGAGGGAGCAAGAAAGACAGATGCATGTGTTCAGACATAGTCTACCACCCAGGCCACAGTCAGCCCACCCCTCCCCCACACTAACACAGACCAACTACTACACCCCTGTTGCTGGAGGTGTGGAGAACAAGCCTTTAGCACGCAGGGCCCCACCCAGCAAAGAGCTGTGTGAGAGGCTGAGCAGCCCTAACCCTTCTGCCTCTGTCCTCCATTCAGCAAATACACAGAGCACACTCAAGGTTAGGCCCCCGCCCCTTGTGAAGCGTCACCCTGAAAAAGAGGAAGGACTGCTAGGCAAGATTGCAGAACAGTTAGCATGTAAAGCCACCTCTGTAGTCTCAGTGGAGCCAGTGGATATCGGCAGTATAGAGAGGAAGGTTTGTTCTACTTCTCTTATGTCCGTCTCCAACTCGTTGTCACGTGGTGTATCCTCACTACACAGGGCACCCATTTTCCACCCTCCTGCCCCACCCATTATGGCCTCTAAAGAAACAGGACAAGGTAGATCATCTCCTCCCACCCTGACACCTATCCAGCCAATGAGCTTGTCCGGAAAGAGCCAGAATCAGCAGAGACCACCCACACTGATGCCTGAACTCAGACACGGAACCATCGCTGGAAAGAGGGCAGTCCCTGAGCCGACGACTGTGATGAGCCAAGCCTATGAATTACAGAGAGGTGGAGTTTTGCACAACCGAGAAAGATTGGTGGGAGGTCACACAACAAATGGAGGAGTGGTTACGCCACAGTCTGCCACAGCTTCTGTTATTGTTCGACCATCCAGCTACGTGCATACCCCTGTGAACTACTCTGTCACTAATAGATCACTTCCCAGAGCTCACTGCGAACATATGCGAACATTTGAAAGTATGTCAAACATACATGTCAAGGAAGGTAATGTGCAGTGTAAGAGGGGTGTCCTGTGGACCCCTGTGGATACTGTACATCCGCTCAACGTGGTCACTTCGAAGCAGGATATGAATGTACCATTGAACATGACAAATAAAAACACAAGTACAACTCACTTGTCAAATCGTGGAGTGAAATATTCAGCAAATATAGATACACCACACTCAAAAATAGATATAATATCTGAACGATGTAAAAAAGAGGAAATTGGGATGACCCAGACAAAGCTAGATCATTCCTTTACTTCATGGTGCCCTACTAGAAACCTCCCTCATGTAAAAAAACGAAGAGCAGGACTAGCTGCTCCAGAACCAAGACACAACACACACACAGTCCAGCCCCTACACGCTACGCACACCTTGAACGCTACCAAAAGTGTTTTACATACCTCACATGGTAGGTACAACACTTACACTATGCACAGCACAAACACAGTATGTACTGCCCATGCTCTGGACAGAGATAAGGAGCATATATTTATACCTAGCCCTCCAAAGTGTCCCCGGCTGTCATCTGAACCTACTGGTGTTGGAGCCACAAACAAACCACGCACAGTGACCAAGGGTCAGCCACCAGCTCCTCCAGCTAATCCCAGCCAGCCTGTTCAGTCTGGTCAAAACAACTATCACAAGCTGAAAAAGGCCTGGCTAACCCGCCACTCTGAGCAAGACAGAGGTAACGTCTGCACCCAGATAGCAGGGGTTAGTCAGATGGAAACCACCATTACCACCACAAGCTGTGACTCCCTGCCAACCAAACAGGAGGTCCATGGACCTGAGTACAAGTGGTCCAACAAGGACAACAAAGAATCAGTTCTGGACAATAAAGAGTCCAAAACTCTGCAGAGGAAAACCTCTCCAGAATACATGAAATCCATTGGAGGTGATACAAAGTCAAAAAAAGAAGACAAGAGTCCTGTGTTGGGGGACAGGAAAGCTACTTTGGAGGATGAAAAACCTACCTTGGACAAAAATGGTAACCTAGAGGACAAGAAGCAGTGGGCTAATCAGAGAAAACCAAGCCCAGTTAACATTAAGGCAGAAAAAGACAATTGTGGGGACAAGCAGAGTTTTGAAAATGGGGATTTAGGCAATGATTTCGAGAAAGGCAAATCTGACCCAAGTGGCAAACGGCAGCTAAAATCCACGCTCATAAAAAAGCAGACTGACCACCAGAAGAAGAGAGGAGAGAATGAGAGGGAGGAGGATGGGGAGGAAGAAGAGGAAGAGGGGAAACCTAATGGAACTCTTCGGACTACCAAAGAGAAATCTCAGCACAGGCTGCCTAACAGCAGTGAGTTTTTTTTTATTTGTTTCAAACGAATAGTATGCATACATGTTGTCAGATTAGATGTGTATCTTTTTGTAACCATTAAAACTTGAAACTTAAACACAAGACTAGCAGATACACTTTTAACTGTTGGCTGTTGTTAAAATTATGCATTACTGAAAACTGTGTGCCCTGGCTATTACTGAAAATACCCATGCAGAAGTATTTTGTAGACAAATGTCTATATGTCTTCATTGTGATATACAGTAACTTTTACGTTCGAAGAGCACCCGCGTTTAGCAAAAGAATGCGTCGTTGTTGTAAAAAATGGCCTAAAAATGCATAGTTTTTATAGAGTAAACCCTAAATATGCCCCCAGATATGCTCCCAGAACACTTTAATTTTAAACTCAGTTTAATGTATTACCCTTAAAGAAAATGTAAAGGTAAATCCTCTTTTAATTTAATTTACAGTAATAAAAATACAGGGCTTTAAGTGAGACAAAGTGAAAAACAAGAGAAACACTGAGACGCTCCACAGGGGATATTCTGGTCTGCAGCTGCCATAGATGCTACAAACGGTAGCAGCAAGGAGAACTGAATAATCAGAAAACTTTATTGATCCCGGAGGAAATTGCTTAAAAAACGAGTTGCAATCACTAGCTGTTAGCATTAGCCAAAACAAAGGCTTGCCACATGCTTTCTACACAAAAGAAATGTTGAAATAACTTTCTCGACCCACATCTTTAGCCAGGGCACAGTTTCCTTATACTAAATAAACTGTTGAAAATTGGGGAAGATAACTGTTAAATTGGGGCAAAATGTTTCAAACACTAAAATATGAAGACAATACATGAAGCTGCCACAGCATGCTGAAGCACATGCCTGCACAACATAACATTCTAGGGTTTGATTACTTTCATATATATATATATATATTAGGGCTGTCAGTAGATTAAAATATTTAATCGTGATTAATCTCATGTTTGCAATAGTTAACTCGCGATTAATCGCACCTTCAAGTCTGTACTAAATATACTGTTTTTAATACTTTTATCAACATAGGAGTAGACAAATATGTTTGCTTTGTGCAGATTTATCTTTATTAATGACAAAAGTGGAATAACACTGTAAAAAAAGACTAAACAAATAAGGGGATTTTTAACCGCAGTGTTCTCTTTAACACAGTCACACAGCTGAAGTTCAAATATTACTGTAAAAACATTAATGTAATCAAATCAAATATAAAAACAAAGCTATTTGCCACTGCAGGGCGTTCATGTTTTATCTAGCTTGTTATTGAAATACAAGTTCCCAGAGCATGGGGGCGCAACCAATATAGCAGCAGCAAAGCATGTGGGCGGAGCCAGTGTTATTAAAGTCACATTTTGTGTAATGGTCAGGCGTCTTATATGGAGAAAAAAATGGAAGCGCTGTACATGTCCGCTGGTTTTTGCGGGGGTCAGATGTCCCATTACATTTGTCCATATTAAATTTCAAATTAAATCTCAGCGCTGGTGTTCAGGGGCGGACTGGCGATCTGTGCGTTCTGCAAAAAGGCCCAAGATGTGGCCGAGATGCGCATACCCAACCTGGTAAAGAAAGTCCCAGTCCGCCCCTGCACGCGTTACTGTCGGCGTTAAATAAATAATGCGTTAATGCGATAATAATGCGTTAACTTTCCCAGCCCTAATACATACATATTGTCACAAAAATTGAGGATATTTGCACGTTTCCACGTTATTGTGGGAATTTCTGCGTACCATTATCAGTTCGGTTCTCAGAACAAATCTGCGTTAGACTCTTTCTGGACAAGCTCCGCGACTGCTGATCAATGTAAAGGTGGGGGGTTTCTGTATTCCAGTGGTTCTGAAATCCTGTCTTGTACAAGAGGAAAAGCCACAGCTTTGAGAATTTTTTTATCAAATTAATCTGCAGGTTTGCTTTAATAGATTTAAAATAGAATAGATTTTGCCTTCAAAATCAACATGTACCCATGCCTCTTAGTTGTGCAACCTGTTTTAAATATAATATCAAGGAGTATTCAACCATCAGGAGCCCTTTGTTTCCTGCTGTGACATTTTGCTTGCTTTCTTTCTTTTTAGACAGCATCCCACGTTCCGTGCTGAAGGACTGGAGGAAGGTTAAGAAGCTGAAGCAGAGCGGGGAGGCCTTCCTGCAGGACGACTCTTGTGCTGAAATTGGTGCCAATGTGCAGAAGTGCCGTGAATGCCGGCTGGACCGCTCCCGTAAATCCCAGGAGCCTGCTGTCTCACCTGTCTTCTGCCGCTTCTACTATTTTCGCCGGTGAGCACACTTATCTTGAGCCTGGACCTGCTGGGGCTGTTTGGAAAACTGATGACCCTTTTCTGAGTTATATTTTCTTTCTTAGCTAATCATCCATTTTAACAGTTAATTAGTTCCTGTTTAAATTAATTGAACCCTATTAATAGTTTAGTTATAATAAGTTATAATAATTACTATTATTACTTTATGAATCATTTGATTTATTATTCAGTTACTACAAATGAAATTGATAAATACTTGTAGTGAGTGAGGAATTTAAGAGTGGGTTGACACAGACCCTAGATTTTTAGGTGTTTAAGAAATGAAACAATTAAGCAGTATATTTATTTTTTAGTTGGGTTGTGAAAAATTTCTTTAGGAAAATATGAATTTGTATACTATAAATTAGTTCTAACATGGTACAAAAATGTATCATTATTAAGAGTTTTTTTTTTATTAGAGAGTATTTTTTGTTGTCGCCCTAAAGCTGGTCTGTTGTTGATGCATTCGCTGTATTAAGATTAAAAAATGCTTTAACTTTAAAATACAGTTTTCATTAATCATGATGTGCCTTTTAGTCAAGGACTAAGCTTAATCTGTGTTTTCAGACAGCCCCAGAGGGTCTCTGTCTAAACCAAAGAATAGATTCAGTTTGGGTCTAATAAAGCTGCCCAGCCTCTTTATTTTTTGTGTAAAGTAACAGTATCAGGTTGCTTGAGGAGACATAGAGGTTTTTGCTGGGAGTGGTTGACTAGAGATTTGCCTGGTCACAGTATAAACATGCAAGTGTATTCTTCTCTCCTACGATATAGACTGTCATACAGCAAGAACGGAGTGGTGCGTGTGGATGGATTCTCTGTTGCAGAGAATACTGATGAGGATGCGGTGAAGGTCTGGATGACTGGATTTGAAGATGCAGAAGACCAGAATAAGAGAGAGATGGAACTGAACATGGCCAAATATATCCTCACATTGATAGGAGATAAGTTCTGCCACCTGATCAAGACTGAAAACCTCGCTCTCACCTGGGTCAAGAAAGATAGTGAGTTTGGTTTTTTTTTGTGTGTGAGTGTGTGTGTGTGTGTGTGTGTGTGTGTGTGTGTGTGTGTGTGTGTGAGAGAGAGAGAGAGAGAGAGAGAGTAATATTTGTTTGGCTATTCACACAAAAATATTTTACATTAAATACATTTTTCATTTAGATTATTATATCACGACTACTGCTTGTCTCGTGTGTGTAGTTTTAGTTTTAGTTTGAGGGCATTACTCTATCCATAACACTCCTTTCACTCTATCCTTTAATCTTGTCCCTGTTTGTCTGTGTGTGAGCAGCCCAAGTGATGTGGAAGCGGGCAGTTCGAGGTGTGAGGGAGATGTGTGATGCATGTGAAGCCACTCTGTTCAACATACACTGGGCCTGTCACAAGTGTGGCTTTGTGGTGTGTATGGACTGCTACAAAGCCCGTGAGAGGAAGAGTGCTAAAGGTTAGTGCAATGTTGACACAGTTAATCACATATATACTCATGTGCACATTTCTGAATGTCATGTTCTCTTCTTTCTCTCTCTGTCTCAGATAAAGAACTTTATGTCTGGGTCAGGTGTGTGAAAAACCAGCCCCATGACCTAAAGAATCTAATGCCTACTCAGATAGTCCCAGAAACAGGTGTGTGCTGTGTTTATATCTGGTGGATAAGTCAGTGAAATTCGTAAGGAGGTTTCAAGATTATTTTTATGTGGTTTTACTTTATGCCCTGCAGTGCTGACAGGTCTGCAGAATTCAATTCACTCCATAAGGAGAGAATATGGCATTCCCTCTCATTGTTCCTGTCCTAGAAGCAGCACATTCTTCCCTAAACCCATCACTACCAACGGATTTTTACAGGTAACACCCTTAATCTTGCATTATTCTGCTCACCTTGGTCTACATCATCTCTCACAATGATTACTGCAATTATCTTTTCAGAGAGAATCTCCCTCCTAACCAACTTCAGTTTATTCAAACCTCAGCAGCCAGATTTATCACAGTCACCAACCTGTCTGTCTATATCAGCCCTGTCCTGTACCTTCATAAGTTACCAGTATCCTACCAGCAATGAAACAATCAAACAAAATGGCATTTGGACTGTTTATTGATTTATTTATAATCATGTATAACTGCCACTATAAGTAGTTTCTAAGCTTTATGTGATGTGATCCGTTATCCGAAACTTTATTTATGCATGAAGAGCTGAGTTTCCAGTGAGTGTGACTCACAGTTAAGCGCTAGCCATCAGAGACAGGTTTTTTTATGCTTAATTACTGTTTAACATTTAGTCATCTTGAGGTCTTTTCAGACTGTTGTTTAGATTTAACACTTTGAAACCTCTACATAAAGATTTTTAACACTAAGAATCCAGAAAGAAACTGCAGAGGCAGACAAAAATTGACATGTTGTGTGGTAATGTTGTAGAAGTTTTGCTTTTAGCCACGGCTAAGAACCTGCTGAGAAATCTAAATAAACAGCACAAGGAGATCCACCAGTAGCAATATGGAGCAATATGGAGCAATATGGAGCAAGCAAACCATGAGCAACCATGAGCACTTATGTGAAAGGCACATGAGTTAACGTGGCGGTACAATGTTGAGTGTGCTGGAAGCGGTGTATGATGTACATTCTGCTTTGGGTGAATTTACTGAGCTTCTTACCTTCCCTCTAAAAACATTCTCTGATAACGATCCTTTTGAGTGACAGTTCTACAACCCTGGAACTGTCTGTCACTATCTCTCTCCATTATTCTACTTCATACTTTAGGTTTAGGACCTCTTTACTGTATGCATTCATCATTATTGTTATTATTATGATTATTATGTTTATTGTTTTTATTATTATTGTTGTGGTTGTTGTTTTAAGGCAAAATATTTCTTAGAATGCAATCATAACATTTTTTATTTTACCTTACCAGACAAAAAAAATGAGTTGTAATTCTTATATCGGAGATGTTTTTTGCTGAGTAAAGACAGTAATGTGATTGTTTTGCTGTCTCAGCTTCCAGAGAAAGTGCAATGTGACTCAAAGAGCCAGCAGAGCTCTCCACAGGTCCCTGATCAACAGAAGAGTACACAGAATGCAGCTCACAGGACCTCTGCAGAAAAGAGAGGTAAGTAATGCACACACATGCCCAACTATCTATTTAGCCCCCTATGTATTTATTTTACATCAACCTTCATTAAGCATGGCTCTTACCCCAGCTTATATTGGCAAAAGATTAGTCTGTAATGATGTGAGAGAACTTCAACAATTCAGTCTGAAGACAATTCTTTAGGAAAACTTTCAGTGCATTGAGAATAAGATGCACTGTGTAAACATGTGTTTAGAGAACGTGTTCCAGTAGGAAAAAAATACAATATATATGATACGATATTTTAAATAGTAACACATACATTATTGAATGTTATTACATTTTATATTGTCTATTCTAACATTTTATATATTCTAGCATTATATAATGTTAGAATATACAGTATGTAAAATAGCACATACGGCTGGCGACCTAGTGGTTAAGGCATTCATCCTGCGATCAGAAAGTTGAGGGGTTCGAATCCCAGTGGCACCTCTGGGATACTGCTTTGTTTCTGTGTTCATGTATGACAGAATGGTGACTTTACATATATCACTAACATTGTGAAAATTATACAGTTTCTTTTTCACTTTTAGGTGCTCTATATACCGTATGGGAGTTTCATTTAAACAGCTATGTTTTTGTGTAATGTAGGGAAGCCAGAGTGTGATGGGCTGGAGGCTCTGGGCAGGAAGTCCAGCAGTCCAGAGCAGGGCTCCACATTGCGGGACCTGTTGACCTCCACAGCTGGCAAACTGAGGCTGGGATCCACTGGCCCTGGCATAGCCTTTGCGCCTGTTTACAACAATACAGATCAGGTCAGACACACACGTACACTCAGAGAAGACCCTGATGTTTCCTCACAAACTTGTCTGTGTGTCTGTTACTCAATGAACTCATAAATTTGTGTACTTTTATACTTCAGAACACTCAGAACACTCGCATGCCCAACCTCCTGGATGACATCATAGCCTCAGTAGTGGAGAATAAGATTCCCGCCTCCAAGATCGCCAAACTGGCCCTAAAGCCGGATTTGCTGACGGGAGAGAGGGCGGAGCTGAGACCAGAGGAGACAAAGCCTGTTCAAATTCAATTGGCTGACCCTCATGCCAGTGTCCCTCATGATTGGCTAGGCAGTCACCGGTTGCTCTGGCTTAAAGATCACCGTCACCTAGGCAACTACAGACTGTTCAAAGAGAACTGGACACAAGAGCAGGTTTGTATTACAGCACACAAACAAAGTATTAAGTCTCACTTTGTGGACAAATGAGAGAAGAAATGTTTTTAGGGGAGAGAATGTAATTAGTCACTGCAATATCTTCTTTTAAGCACATGCTTGACTTGGCTTTTACAATATGCAAAGAAAAATGGGAATAGTTACTGGTATTCATTTTTACCCTGTTCGCTGATGTCCAGTTTTCATGATTTAGTTACCTTCATGTTTAAGCATTATAAAGCTAGTCGTAAGTAAAGGGCCAGATTTTGACTGTGCAAGTTGATTAGTATTCAATATGCTCATTTTGGTGTTTGTGCTGTTCTGCAGCCGGTGCTGATTTCAGGACTGCATAAAAGTCTAAATGTCAGTTTGTGGATGCCGGAGCTCTTTAGTCGAGAATTTTCCGCTCTTCACAGCGACATCTACAACTGTCGTGACGGGAGCATCACAAACACACGCGTCAAGGAATTCTGGGATGGCTTTGAAGATGTGTCGAGTAAGTGTTAGTGTACTCACTATTCTTTTCTTTCATTTGAATCTGGCCTAGAATGATAGTACTTATAGTAGTAAGAATATTTATATTGAACACATTTTACTAGAAGATGCAAACTCGTAGGTTACAAAATATGAAAAATAATATTATTGCTATTATTATTATTATTATTATTATTATTATTAATTAATGTGATTCTTATATTATTGTTGTTAGTATTCATTTTGTTGTTTTAAAACTTTGCTTAAACTGCATTATGCCTATTATGCAATAGGTTGTTATAATTTTTTAATATATCAAACTCCAACAGTATAAACACAGCATGAGAAGTGTTAACATCCTCTTATGTGTGTTGTTGCGTGTGTGTGTGTGTGTGTGTGTGTGTGTGTGTGTGTGTGTGTGTGTGTTTTCATTAGAGAGACCTACATCTGCCAAAGGCGCTCCTGCAATATACAGACTGAAAGACTGGCCATCTGGGGAGGAGTTCTTGGCTCTCATTCCATCCAGGTTGGACTTGATGCCCTTGCTTCTTCCCACTTTATCCATATTCGCATAGAATTCCTGTCCTTATGTACATCTCATCCAGAATTGGAATAAACCTTCAGCAGTATCGGAATATACCTAATAACAAGGCGCTATAAAAGCAATATGTTTTTTAAGCTCTCAGCACACCACCACTGGGTTCCTAAACAAGGGAGACTGGAAGTTAGGGAATGGAAGTCGATTTGGATAAAAGCATCAGCTAAATGCTGTAAATATAATGTAAATATAAAATGGTTTAAGTGTTTCAGGTATGTTAGTGTAATTATGTAAACTATGAATTTTAGCTGCCTTGGATATGATGAAGCTTTGATAATACCTTAGTTATATCTTTGATATGATGATTTAACGTTTTTGTCTTCATTAGGTATGAAGATGTGATGAGTATTCTACCTGTTCCGGAATACACTAGTCAGGACGGCTCTCTGAACTTGGCCTCGCGCCTGCCATCGTTCTTTATTCGGCCAGACCTGGGCCCTCGCCTCTGCTGTGCTCATGGTATTCCCCCCCTAGTCTCTTCTTTCGCCTCCAACTCATCTATTTCACACTGAGTACTTTATACTTCATAGAATGTTAATCTCCCTGTGTGTGTGTGTGTGTGTGTGTGTGTGTGTGTGTGTGTGTGTGTGTGTGTGTGTGTGTGTGTGTGTGTGT
>JBBPDC010168482.1:3974-17440 GCA_037974485.1 Hemigrammopetersius urotaenia | reverse complement strand
ACGCGCGCTCACACACACACACACACACACACACACACACACACACACACACACACACACACACACACACACACACATGCGTGTACACACAAACACACCACCATTCTCCTTTCTCCACCAAACAACAACACTCCTCACCAAACACCATCATTCATCACAAACACCATAATTGTCCACCAAACGCCACCCAACACTAACATTCTCCACCAAGCACTATTATTCTTCATGTAACACCATAATACTCCACCAAACACCAACAGTCCTCACCAAGACCTGTCATTCTCCAATAAAGACCTCAAAATGATTGTGTTGATCGATTGCATGACACAGCCTTAAAATGTCTGGACTTTTCTTTTAAGCTGTCGGCTGCAGTACCAGAAGGCAACGTCATGGAAGGCAAGACGTGGTGCTAAATCTCATGCACACACACACACACACACACACACACACACAGCGGCAGAGAAACGGGGTGTGTTCATTTTCTTTTAAGCTGTCGGCTGCAGTACCAGAAGGCAACGTCATGGAAGGCAAGACGTGGTGCTAAATCTCATGCACACACACACACACACACACACACACACACACAGCGGCAGAGAAACGGGGTGTGTTCATTGCGGAAACGTTCGCGTGCGCCAGCGGAAGAATGCAAGTCTTTGGCCTTCAGTGACAACAGCCTTTAAAGGATATGGCGAGAGAACAGAGCAACCAGACAGAGAACAGAGGGTTAACACAAGGAGTATAAACATGCACACACTGTACTAATGGACACCAGACACACACACACACAAACACACGTGCAGACATGCATGGAAGATGTCAAACCAGAAACGGAGACAAAAGTAGGGCATCCTGAATATCACACGCGTACGATACAGACACAAGATCCATCAACAGCTGCTCCACGCAGAAGATGCTGCAAGAATTAGTTGATAAAGTTTATGATGACCACAGAAAAAAAACTTAATCATCCTCATCAACACATCACTGGCTTGCCTGAACATAATGTTCGTATCACCCCCACTGCTGTCACTCTCCAACAAACACATCTTTCAGGATAAAAAACATAATCCCAACACAATTCTCGAACAAATACTACCATAATCAATCAATCATAATTATATACAAACACCATCATTCTCTACCCAACACCATCATTCTCTACCCAACACCATCATTCTCTACCCAACACCATCATTTAAAAAAAAACACCATCATTCTCTACCCAACACCATCATTCTCTACCAACACCATCATTCTCTACCCAACACCATCATTCACTACCCAACACCATCACTTAAAAAAAACACCATCATTCTCTACCCAACACCATCATTCTCTACCCAACACCATCATTTAAAAAAAACACCATCATTCTCTACCCAACACCATCATTTCCCAACAAACCCCATCATCCCCAACATCCCTAACAAATCATTACAAGGTCACAACAAATATTACCTTTATTGTCTACAAAACATAACTGTTCTTCATTGAACACTATAATTCTGCATCTAACACCATTCTCATCCCAACACACAATACCAGGGCGGCTGGTGGCCTAGTGGCACCACTGAGGTAGCCTTGAGCCAGATACCATCCTCACACGGGCGATCGAGAACCCTCCACTGACGGCAGCACACTGCTTCACTTGGTGATTGGGTTATATTTCACAATGTTCATGCTGTGGTACATTCATGTTGTGACCATAAGGGCCACTTTACCTTACAAACACCACCAATCTCCACCAAACACCACAATTCACCAACAGTCCTCACAGCCATTCTCCAATAAAATCATAAATCTCTACTAAACACATCCAGTAAACACCACTATGCTTCAACAAACCACATCACAATCCAAAAAAACACCACCATTCTCTGACGAACATCAGCATTCTCCATCAAACATTTAGAATGCTCTGGAAAATAAACAGTGTGGAGACTGTTTTATAGACTAGCCACCTAAAATCCTTCAAGGACAAATCATCATAAAAGTCAACAGATCAAAACACCTTTGTATTTTATGATATTCATATGATATACCTGCTTATTCTAAGAGGTATTTATTAATTGTGGCTCAGAATGTGAAAAACAGAATTTTAACTAAGGTTTGACCAGCTGACCACCTGCAATCACCTCATTTCAGGTTCTTGCTCAGGAACCCAGTGGTTGTACACTGAACATAGGATTCAAACCCATGACCTCTTGGTCCCGAGGCATGTATCCTACCCACTAGGCCACCACCACTGTAGTTAGACCTGCTGTGTATGGAAGTCAGTGTCCTCCTCTAGTGTTTTTCTGTTGGCTGGAGCATCTCAGTAGAATCTGTTTCTAACTCCAGTTTCACAGGTCTTTTGACAGCACACACACACACACACACACTCGCTCCTTTCATCACCACAGTTCAGTGCAGTCTGTTAGAACCAGAAGCTCCAGTGCAGTGAGAAATTTACTGAACAGTCGCTCTATAATATACACATGTAAACATTCTGTGAAAATGTGTAGCTCCATTGATCTTCTTTTACAAACTAACAAGATGAACCTTACATATTTTTTGCTCCTCCAAACACACACGCATTTACTAAACACCAACATTCCTCATTATTATTCTCTACCAAACACATCATTTTTAACTAGTCACCAACATTCCCCACCAAACACCATCACTCTCAAACACCAACAATCTCCACCAAACACCATCACCCTCAAACACCAACAACCTAATGTGAACAGAACATTCCAGAGACCAACCACACGCCGGTTCAGGTGCAGTTCACCAGCCGAGCGCTGGGGGGCGTGAGTAAGAGAGTGGGTGAATGAACGAATGGGCATGCGTGTGTGCATATACCTGCAGTAGGGAGGGGTGTGTGTGTGTGTGTGTGTGTGTGTGTGTGTCAGAGTTTTTTGTGGTTGGTTGTCTGGCATGTTAACGGAGCGGTGCCAGGACTGACAGCACTGAGTGTGGACAAATGTTGAGATTACTCATTTCATCACCAGCTGTTCAACTCCAGGCATATGCATGTGTGTGTGTGTGTGTGTGTGTGTTTGTGTGTGTGTTTGTGAGAAAGAGAGAGAGAGAGAAATCCCATTAATAAAAAATATTAGCATGCAGCCAATTTTCCACTCATCCATCATCACAGTTTACCAAGCACATTGTGTACAGTGACACCTTAAACCTATATGCCAAGTCAGACCAAATATGAACACACACACATACACACACACACATACACACACTTACACACACACAAACACACACTCACACGCACATAGTACAGAGAGAGAGATTCTGGAGAAGCTTTATTACTATAAAGCTAAGGTTCAAAACTCTAACTGATGCGTTTGTCCCCATGGTGATATTCTTTTATTTTTTATCACTATCCGGTCCATCAGGGGAGGCCGGGTGTCCCTTCTGAGACTTGGTTCCTCCTGAGGTTCCTCCCTCCAGTGTTAGGGATATTCTCCACAGTCTGTACACCACCTTTGGGAGAACTTCAGTTGTAAAAAATGCAACATGCACAAATGAACTTTGAGAAAGGCACTATAAAAGCTGAAATGATTAGAGTTATTATTTTGACAAATGCTGTGTTACAGCTTCTTGTTAGGCTTCCAACCTCCAGTAGAAACAGAAGAACACATTACAGACATTCTGATACCTTTCAGAGTGCTGTTTCAGATCCGGGGATCTGAAAAGCCAGCTAAAGGAAAACGCAAGAGCCGAAAATAGCTCCTTATCTGTGTCAATTATTCCTGCAAATCTGAAATATGCATATCTGAGGTTCGGATTAGGAGAGAAAGGAGGGGTGGGTTGAATTAGGAGCGGTGGGAATGGTGTGATTGAGTGCAGTCGTGCGTGGTGTGATGATTAACCTCATGCTCTGTAATCTAGTGCTCCAATCAGAGCTCCCTCGGGGAGCATTTGCAAAAACAAACAACACCGATCCCATCCAAAGAACGTTGCATCATCATCATTGGCATCATTGCCAGCTCATGTTCTCTCTTGGGCAACCTCACCTGGAGCGAAGGTGGAGGTTAAAGACCTCATCTGGAGCGAATTCTCTACCAAACACCATTCAATAAACTCCATAATCATCCAACAAAGACCATAATTCTCTACCAAACACCATCATCCTTCAATAAACAACCTCATCATCCAACAAACACCATTATTATCCAATAAACACTGTCACTCTACCAAACACCATCGTCATCCACCAAACACCACAATTCTCCAATAAACACCATGATTCTTTGCTAAACACTACAATCCTCCAATGAACACTATCATTCTTCTCTTGTCATCAACACTGACAAACCAGTCTGGTAGTACGTGCCATCCAGAACTTTCTGGTGAGGGAACGGCTTCAAAAAATGGTTCTTCACAGGAGAGCCTGTCACTGTGTGTGTGTGTGTGTGTGTGTGTGTGTGTGTGTGTGTGTGTGTGTGTGTGTGTGTGTGCGTGTGTGCTGCCATCCTTAAAAGGCATTGCTGTTCTTCTTATCCCAACACAAATATCTAAATAGGGTAGATTGGGAAAGAGAGAGACTCAGAGAAAGAGGTAGAGAGATAGATACCAATAAATGAGGTAGATAAAGATAAAAACAGAGAGAGTGTTAGATAGAGACTAAGAGAAAGAGAGAGATAGTGTGGCTGAGAAGGATTGAACAAGAGACACAGAAGAAAAAGTGCGCAAGAAAAAGTGAAAGAGAGTGAGAGAAGGGAGAGAAAGCGAGAGTGAGAGAGAGAGAGAGAGAGAGAGAGAGAGAGACAGAGAGAGACAGAGAGACTGAAACACCAAAAGACAAGAGGGAAAGAGAAAAAGACAGACAGAAAGTAAGAGATAGATAGTGAGTGTGTGTGTATGTGTGTGTGTGTGTGTGTGTGTGTGTGTGTGTGTGTAAGAGAGAGACAGTGGGAGGTAGAGAGTGTGTCCCGTTCAGACATGCATATTACCACTCTCACTGCAGGAAGCCCAGCCGCTAATCCAAACATTCATTAATACGGACTTCTAAAAATACACACACACACACAGTCTGTGAGAGGCTCAGTTTGTTAACATGGTTTTCTATTGTCCCCTGGTCTCAGCGGGGAAACAGGATTGTGTGTGTTTCCTGTGGAGAGCTGCTGCACCACACTGCAGGTCACGGAGCATCAACAACTCTGTTGTCCTGGAGCTTGTTAAGATCTTTAGATTACGTCTACTACATCTACTGACTACTACATTTACTACTACATCTACTGACAACTACATCTACTGCTACATCTACTGACTACTGATCTCATTAGTGGTGGAGGAACTCCTCAGCTGACCACATCAAAGAGCTCCTCTAATGAACTAACATTCATTCATAAACACCAACATTCTCTGCTAAACACCATCATTCTCCAATAAACACCGTCACTCTCTACACAACAGAATCATTCTCCACCCAACACCATCACTCTCTACCCAACACCATCACTCTCTACCCAACACCATAATTTACCACCAAACACCAACATTCTCCAATAAACACCGTCACTCTCTACCCAACAGAATCATTCTCCACCCAACACCATTACTCTCTACCCAACACCATCATTCTCCAATAAACACCATCACTCTCTACCCAACACCATAATTCATCACCAAACACCAACATTCTCCAATAAACACCATCATTCTCCAATAAACACCGTCACTCTCTTCCCAACAGAATCATTCTCCACCCAACACCATCACTCTCTACCCAACACCATCATTCTCCAATAAACACTGTCACTCTCTACCCAACACCATCATTCTCCAATAAACACAATCACTCTCTACCCAACAGAATCATTCTCCACCCAACACCATCCCTCTCTACCCAACACCACCACTCTCTACCCACCACCATCATTCACCACCAAACACCATCATTCTCCAAAAAACACCATCATTCGTTACCAAACAACATTACTCTCTACCCAACACCATCATTCTCCAATAAACACCGTTACTCTCTACCCAACAGAATCATTCTCCACCCAACACCATCACTCTCTTCCCAACACCATAATTTGCCATCAAACAACATCAGTCTCCAACAAACACCATCGTTCGCCACCAAACACCATTACTCTCTACCCAACACCATCATTCTCCAATAAACACCATCACTCTCTACCCAACAGCATCATTCTCCACCAATACCATCAATCTCTACCCAACACCATCATTCTCCAAAAAACACCATCATTCTCCAATAAACACTGTCACTCTCTACCCAACACCATTACTCTCTACCCAACACCATCATTCTCCAATAAACACTGTCACTCTCTACCCAACACCATCACTCTCTACCCAACACCATAATTCGCCACCAAACACCATTACTCTCTACCCAACACCATCATTCTCCAATAAACACCAATATCCTAGACACCCAGCTTTCCACCATTGTGTCGCTTTACCCTCAGTTCCTCCAGGGGGGACTGTCCCTGTAACTAGTTTTTCTGGAGAAGGGCATCTGCCAAATGCCCCTTTACACCATCATTCTCTACCCAACGCCATCATCATACACCAAACACAACCATCATTCTCTACCAAATATCACCATTCTCTAGACATCATCATTCGTCACCAAACACCAACATTCTCCAATAAACCCCATTGTTTTCCACCAAACACCACCACTCTCTATCATCATAACCAAACATCATCATTCTCTACCAAACAACCCCATTCTCCACTATACACCATCATTCTCTACCAAACATCAACATTCTCTACCAAACACCACCATTTACCACCAACATTATGGATCTCAAACCGGTCTGACTTTGATAGCTTTGAGACTTGGATTTGAAATTAAGACTGATTTAAGGTGTTGTACAGACTCATTTAAAAGACGACCAAGTTTTCTTTTGGATCTTATGGTTCATCTGAAAATCTGATCAAATAAAGATCAGAGCTGTAAGAGAAAAGAAAGAGCATTTTAAGATCTTAAACTGGGATTGGACTGAAATTAGAGAAAGATCATTTCTCAGGAGCTGTATTTGAGAAAACTGTCAAAATCTCAAACTGTTGTTAAACTGAGCTCAGTAATGTCTAGGAGAAACAGGCCGGACAACATTCTTATTCTGAATTCTCCAGATAAAAAATGGGGGTAAAGTCTGAAATCCTGCGCACAGACCTTATCTGTCGGCCCATCCGTCCCTGCGGAGACCGAGAAAAAATTCTATTTGTGACTTTTCCCATCCCTCTCTCTCTCTCTCTCTCTCTCTCTCTCTCTCTCTCTCTCTCACACACACACACACACACTGGTTTTTGAGGTCACTGTGACCTTGCTCTGGTCCTCTGGGAAGATGACAGGCAGTTGGTCGGCGGGGCAGGTGGCATTTTTCAGAAAAGGAAAGATTCATCTCAGAGGAATGTGGAAAAAACACACATAGGATAACAGAGACAGAGACAGAGAGAGAGAGAGTGAAAAGGAAGGTGAAAATAGGGAAGAGAGGTTATATATGGTGTAGTGTGAGAAAAAAAAACAGGAAAAAAATGAATGGTATCTTCACTCAAGGACATTTTTGTCGTTCCGGTGACAGAAGGGAGGGGGGAGGGAGAGAGCGAGAGGATAGAGAGAAAAAGAGAGAGAGAGAGAATAGAGAAAGGGTGGAGAGGGAGAGAGAGGAGAAAGAAGAGAGAAAAAGAGGGAGCAAGCGATAGAGAGAAGGAGAGAGAGAGAGAGCGAGTGAGGGACACTGAAATCTGTTGCTTAATAAAGAGAATTTGTCAAAAAGCATGTGTTCACACAGACAGACAGACACACACACACACACACACACACACACACACACAGTAACACATACACTCACACACATTCAGCCCTTGAGCCAAGGCCACTGATTCATGTTGAGCGATAGGCAAAACAACATGAGACACAACAGTTCTGTGTGTGTGTGTGTGTGTGTGTGTATGTGTGTGTGTGATTATGAGACTGAAATGGATGGAGATGAAACACTGGAGATCATTTGTGTTCCAGTGTTTGTGATGTTGTAAGTAGGACGAGGTCAATTCTCACCCAAAATAACTCACACCGGAACAGGGCGGCAGAACCCAGCACACTTATCTAGACCCAACACTCCACAGCTTGGTACTGTTCTCTAATAACTGTTCTCTAGCAGTGTAAGCGGGGTTTAGTCCATTCTAGATAACTGTACAGCTATACTGTATACAGGTTTCAGACAGATCTAGATACATCACTGACTACAGACCCAGAGTGTTAGCAGGTGTCAGTCAGCTCTAGATACATCACTGACTGTAGAGCTATGGTGTAAGCAGATATCAGTCAGTTCTAGATACATTACTGACTGTAGATATGCAATGAAACCAGGTTTCAGTCCGGTAAAATTATACTGTTGAGCCGTAGCATGTACAGGATTCAGTCAGTTCGAGATAATGCAGTTGTTCAATTGATCTGGATCACAGTCCTGTTATAGCAGCTGTAGATGCTGCAGTGACCTTCACTCAGAACGCTGGGTAGAACATCTGAAAACGTGTGTCACTGTTTAATAAGTATCAAATCAAAGCTTGGACATCAGACATCACATCGACCTTCAGCCTCAACAAAACACGTCCAAATAAAATCCATTTAATCTGAAAATTTACACTTCACACACCGGGCCGGTTCTTCCGGTCCGCACACCGCCTCTAATCAGACCAATCACACGCCGCTCCCAAACAAAGGAACTGTCGGGAAGCAGAACCAAACAAACTGCCGCGAGCAGAACCGAGCGTCAGACAGAGGCTGTGATTTAATAGTCCTGCTGTTTGTCCTGCGAGATTAGCCGCCTGATTAATAGCTGTTCTTCACACACACACACACACACACACACACACACACTGTCACAGACACCAGCACAGATTACACTGATTAGTGTGGTGTGTGTGGAGGCACGTCCGGTTGCTGACCCGACTCCAGTGTGTTTTATTACAGTAACACTGCCGTCACTTTTAATGTCATGTTTATCGACCTCCTTTGGGAGAAAACAATGAAAGTGATACAGACACTGACGGTCTCAGAAAAGATCAATGATTTGTAAATTCTGGAGCAATCAGGAGGATCCTACAGTGCCTTCTGGAACATATATATTGCCTTTTAGAACCTCACACTTTCTTCGGGAATCCCATATATTCCCCTCTGAAACGCCCATTTTCTTCCGGATTCCCATTCTGCCCCCTGGAGCCTCACTCTTCCCTCTAAAAACCAATTCTGCATCCTGAAACCTTACACTTTCATCTGGAATACCAAGTTGCCCCTTGTTTTGCTCTTTCTAGCCTCTGTAACTCTGTCATTTTTAGAACCTCATACTGTCTTCTTCAGGAAAAACACTTCAGACTGGGGAGTAGAAAGGGCAAAACTGGCAGAGGAAGGCAAAAAGAGGAGCAACAGGGCACTAAAGGTCTAATGTAAGGTTTTAGGAGGTGTGTATGGAGTATTTTGGGGGTGTATAGAGCAGAATAGAGCAAAAGGACAGTAAAGGGACTGATAGTGCATTGTTAAGGGGTATGGGGGAAGTTTGAGGGTGAAGGGTGCAGTATAGGTGCTTGTTGTTCAGTAAGGGAGCAGTCTGCCAATGCTCTGTGCCCTCTGGCTAAAAAAAAGTAGTTGTTTTGGGGCATGTACAAAAATACATGGCCCTCAAGGCCAGAATGAGCCCCACTGGTCAACAAGACAGAATAGGGGCAGAAATCCAAGAGAGAAAGTTTGAGGGTCAGTCAGAGAGTATGGGGGCACTGGCAGTCCCTGAGAGCAGCATGGGAAGATCAGTTGGGTTAACAGAGCAGTATAGGAGCTAGTCGGGCCGGGTAAGTGTGGTAAGGGGCAGTTTAAGGCGCAACAGAGCATTGCTGGACTATGAAAGGCTTTATAAGAAAGTTTTATGGTGTATTCTGGGGCGTATAGAAAAGAATGTGGCCCTCAAGCCCTGAATGGGCCCCACAGGAGTCAGTAGACGGGGAGTGTGTCTGTGCTCTGTGCTCCCTGGCATCAAAAGGCGAGGGTCCGACCACATGCAGGTGTTCTTACCTGTCCGAAGACGGAGCTGAGGATGGGTCGCAGGTTCAGGTCACAGTCGGAGGAGGTGCTGGAGCGTTTGGACGGAGAGGAGGAGGAGGAGGAAGAGCAGGGGGGCAAGTCGCGCTTGCGATCGCGCGTGGAGCCCCCCGAGAACGACTGAGTCCGGCCGGGCGCGCGGGTGCGGGGCTCGGGGGGCAGGTCATCGTCGCGCGCGGCTCTGCGGTGGTGGTGGTGATGGTGCTGGTGCTGCTGGTGGTGGTGGTGATGGTGATGGTGGTGATGATGGTGATGGGGGGGTCTGGACGCTTTTCGCTCGTCGTGCTCGGGCGCTCGCGGGCGCTCCGGCAGGTCCTCGTGGCTTCCGGACGGGAGCGTGTGTCCGTGCGCGTGCCCGCGGTGTCCGTGTGCTTTGGTCTTGCCCGCGCGCCTCGCGGCCAACAGCAGCGGGTGCACGAGCGGCCTGCGCGCGCTACCGTCGCCACTTGGCGCGGAGGGAGGCGCGAGGAGCGCGGCCGTGGAGTCCGCGTGCGGGAGAGAGAGACTCATACCACCGCCACGACCACCTCTACAGACCCGCTACAGAGAGAGAGAGCATGACAGAGAGAGAGAGAGAGAGAGAGAGAGAGAGAGAGAGAGAGAGAGACGAGCCGCTGACGAAAAAGCACGAAGCATCACATCCTCCCAACAGAGAGAAACAAGCAATGAGGGAAAGAAGAAGGGAGAGAGAGGAGAAGGAAGGGAGGGAGGGAAGTAGAGGAGAAAAAGGGATAGAGAGATAGTGATGGGAGGGCGGAGAGAGTTTAGGGGAGGGAGAGGAAGAAGCGCAGGTAGAAAGAGGTGGGAGAGAGAGAGAGAGAGAGAGAGGGGGGGGGGGAGGGAGAGAGAGCGTAAATGTGTGTGTGTGTGTGTGTGAGAGAGAGAGAGAGAGAGAGAGGGAGGGAGGGAGAGAGAATAAGAGAAAGAAAGAAAAAAGGAGAAAGAAAGCACCAGGAAGGGAAAGGAGGAAAAGAGAAGAGAATGGAAGGAGGGAAAAACAGAAGAAGAGGAGAAAGAAATAACGAGTGGAGAGAGGAAGAAATGCGAAAAGAAAACGAGAATGAAGGAATGAGAAAGAGAGAGGAGGAGGAGAGAGAGAAAATGGGGTGAGGGTTTGAGGTCATAGGGACAACAAGTTCTATTGCTGGAGTTTAGAAAATTCCCCGGGATTATTATTATTGTTATTATTATTGTTATTATTATTATTATTGTTATTATTATTGTTATTATTATTATTATTATAGTAGTAGTATTATATAATAGTAAAATCTGGTCTATACATTGAGTAAATGTGGGCTGGTTGCTCCTGTACTGATGCTGGAGGACATTCCATTACAGTTCTATGTTCTTCAGTGCTCCTCTCCAAGTACCCAGATGTTTCTCCATCCTCGCATCCTTCTGTCCATCATTAACCTTAGCTGAAGGTTCTCTGCAGAACGTGGGGCTGTATGTTCTTCTGCAGGTGGATGCTGAGTCACTCGGTGGTCAGGTGGAGGTGCAGCAGGTAGGAGGAGCCTGAGGGATCAGCCCAGCGTGTTTCTAGACCAGTGACCTTCAAACAGGTCCTCAGGGCCCCCAGACCCAAAAGGTGTGTGTTTCCAGTAAAGTGGCCAGTGAGTGACACAAGGTGTTTCTAATAAAAAGTCCAAAATGTCCCATTACACAGTGTAAACAGGGTGGGTTTTAGTGTGTAATGGTTCATTGTTAATTTCTTTACAGTGGAGGTGAATAGAACCAGATGTCTCCAACACAAATACAGACGTTTTATTCACTGCTGATCCCCAGTGAAGCTCCACGTGTCTCCGAGTGTTTATATGGATGTTGATGATGGTAAAATAGTGGAATCTGAACTAAACCACTTTTCTTTGGGGACTATTTGGCCTGCATGTATCTCTCCACCATGAAGAAATAAACATAAAAAAATTGTATCTATGAACTGACTCTTGTTCATTTCCTCATGAAACAGGCCTGTTCCACTAAAGAAAGTTTTACAGACCTTTATTGTATATTAAGGATGTTTATTTGTACAAATAATGAGTGGAAGCACAAGGTGTTCCCAGTAAAGTGGCCAATGAGTGGAAGCAGAAGGTGGATGGAGGTCTTGTATGTTGTGATGACCAACACCTCTCCGCCTTTTTGGCCTTTTTCCTCCGTCTTGAAGGTGTCGCTCCTCCTCCCTGAAGCGCTGAAGTTTTCGGAACAGATCACACTCTCGCCCACAGAATCACACTTGATTAAACACAGCTCTGCTCTGGGCCACAGCACGGCCCATTTACTCAACACAGACCCCAAAAAAACACGTTTACACTGAGTTCCCTACCTTACACACACACACACACACACACACACATCACGTCAGGGCATGTGAACTTCTGAGTTCAAACTTCCATCAGAGTTCTGAGCCACATCAGATTGAATTAAATCCAGAAGCACTGGAGCACCGTGTCATAACTAGATCTGACTGAGACCTGCTAACACCATGGCTCTACAGTCTGTGACAGATCTACTTGGCTACATTATGGCAGAACTAGAGGTAGCTGAAACTTGGTTACACCATGGCTCTGCAGTCAGCAGCATATCTAGAACTGGCTCAAGCCTGCTTATAGTACAGCTCAGTGATGTACTTAGAACGGATGATGTACTTAGAATGGATCGAAACCTGGTTAAAATACAGCTGTACAGTCAGTGACATATCTAGAACTGACTGAAACCTGGTTAAAATACAGTTGTACGGTCAGTGACATATCTAGAGATGGCTGACACCTGGTTAAACTATGACTTTACAGTCAATGACTTATCTAGAACTCAATGAAACCTGCTTACAGTACAAGTTTACAGTCAGTGATATATCTAGAAATGACTGAAACTAGGTTACACTATGGCTCTGGGGTCTGAGATGTATCTTGAACTGACCAAAGCCTGGTTACAGTCTGTGATGTATCTAGAACTAACAGAAGCCTGGTTACAGTCTGTGATGTATCTAGAACTGACAGAAGTCTGGTTACAGTCTGTGATGTATCTAGAATTAACAGAAGCCTGGTTGCAGTCTGTGATGTATCTAGAACTAACAGAAGCCCGGTTACAGTCTGTGATGTATCTAGAACCAACAAAAGCCTGGTTACAGTCTGTGATGTATCTATAATTAACAGAAGCCTGGTTACAGTCAGTGATGTATCTAGAACTGACAGAAGCCTGGTTACAGTCTGTGATGTATCTAGAACTGACAAAGGCCTGGTTACAGTCTGTGATGTATCTAGAACTAACAGAAGCCTTGTTACAGTCTGTGATGTATCTAGAACTGACAGAAGCCTGGTTACAGTCTGTGATGTATCTAGAACCAACAAAAGCCTGGTTACAGTCTGTGATGTATCTATAATTAACAGAAGCC
>JBBPDC010168402.1:0-17449 GCA_037974485.1 Hemigrammopetersius urotaenia | reverse complement strand
GGTCGGCTTCAGACCTTCGGCAGAATTCAAATGAGACATTTTAATCTACATTAATCTAGATTAATTCTAAGATTACAGTGAGATTAATCTAGATTAAAAAAAATAATCTATGCCCACCTCTAATTAATATATATATAATATATATAATATAATTATTTAAATAGTACTTTTTCACAGTACTGTATCCTATATGCCAAAACCTCAAATGATCATAAAACAGTGCCAGTGGTAATACTTGTACAATAACCCCGAGGGACGTTTTAGAGGCACTGAATGCCTTTGACATCTGTTCCTATCACCACTGTCTCAGTAAGTATCTCTAGAAATGAGGCATGTTACAACTAACCATTCTGAATGACTTTGTTTACTTAACCAAGAATTAAATATAAAGTTGTAATAAAACAGTGGAATTCCCCTTCTCTGTTATCGCTAAATGTTGCTATTATTTCTGAAAGCCTTGCTGGAGCAGTATCTCCAAGAAAGGGCCTGTGGATAAAAGACGGAAAGCAAGTCCGAAGGAAAGGGGTATAAATGTTAGTGTGAAAACAGCAAGATTTAGCTTGGTAATCATACTGGTAACAATTCAAAATAATAAAAATAAAACTAATGCAGCCATATAAAAAGAAAAAGAAAAAGAAAAGAATTTTGGTGGGTAGAAAAGTAAGCAGTGGAAACTACGTAAAAAAGAAGTGAAGAAAGTGATTAAAGCCAAAGCCATGGATCATGCTAGCTGGGCCCCCTTTTCATTTCGCCAACATTAAAGTGTAGAATCCACACTTTTATGGCTGGTAATTACATACCCCGGGAGGCCTGCAATGTTACCATTCCTTCTGCATTCTTTCTTCTTTACGCTGTTCATTTTCTCCCCCTTTCCGCCAGGGAACAGAGCAAACCTTCAACCGGCCCAGTTCTCTTGGGTACTGTTGCTTAGCATAAGTCGGGCCATGATGAAATTTTTAATAAAGGAAAAGGAAACTTTTGCCTTTGAAAAATCGCCTAACAATCTTGAGCTGTATTCTGTGAAACCCTAAGATCACACATTCTCTTGTCCTTATATTTGTGGTATATAGAGGAAGGTCAGTGGGATCAGTTCAAGATTTTATGGATTTCTGGAGCTAGTATTTTTGCTAGTAGTTGAAATCTTGTACATACTTTTTATTGTATGGATATATTTTTTACCACTCATAACATTTGGAAGCACAAAGACTCAATCATTCATATGTGAAGGCAAAATATGTTGCCAATGGTTATAGTCACTTAGCATAAAGCAGGCAATTTTAAGATTTAAGCAATGAAAACTTTCAGATGTTTTTCAACCTCAATCTGTGTACGTCACTAGTTGAAGATGAGGTTATTATCATATTATCACAATGAAATGCTTACTTGAATGCCATCTTCGCAGACAAGAGACATAAAAGACATAAAAAACAAAGCAGTGCAGCAACAATAACGGATTACATAAATGATTGCATAAATGTAAAGTGTCAGTGCGGTGTTAAGTGTAAAGCGTTGTGTGCTACAGTATTCCACATAGAATGAAGAACAGCTTTTTTGCACAGAGAGAGTTACTGTGTGTTGAATAGTCTGATGGTGCTGGGATAAAAACTGTTTCTGAATCATGCTGTGCATGTGTATTTTCCGGATGGCGGGAAAATAAATTGTTGTTTTAATGTCAATCAGCCGTGTGCTAAACAAATTTGGAATTCAATTTTGTTGGTTTACATTGAAAAGTATGAGGATACACCACATCTTATATTCAGACCAGATACTCCTTTCTTGTAGCTTTATCCTGCTAAAGTTAAGGTTTTGAAATGCAATGCTTTGTTACACTAGTAGCAGAAGACTTATAGTGGGACATAGTGGGTAATGGGACTGGGCAGTCAAAAGTAATGCTGATGGATGAATGTAAATATAGTTACTGCACATCTAAATATGTTTATCAGCATTTTTAGATCACTGCTCAGCCTTCATGACCACTACACATTGGTAGTGAGAAGTTCCAGTGGTGCTTGACCACAAGACCCTCAGGTTGTCCCAAGCCTAGGCTTAGTCCAGGAATCCTCTAGTGTTTGAAAACACACACTGTTTTACTTGAGTGCTGCTTGTCGTTTTTGAATTGTCCAAGAGGGATCAGACTTTCTGGTAGGCTTTGTTTCTTGCCTAAAGCACAATGTCCACATCACCAAAGAAGGAATGTATCAAACTTTGATGGCCAGGAATGACATGATGTAGTACTTTATTCAGAAGAAGGGGATACAGCAGAACTGTGTCCTGAGATGCCAAGAAATATTGACAAAGATGAACCAACATCTGATTCTTCCACTGTACTGAGTTTCAGAATGACCCATTCACTGTGTACTACTTTTAACATATTGTCATCTCATAAATCTTGTACACTGTGAAAAACTACCCTTGGACTCAATGTCTTGCTACATCAGGGTCAAGTCACCTGGAATGATGAATGTCTTCTGGATAATGACTGTAAGGTTCTATTGCGTATTGGGGACACCTGAAGGCAGAAGCAGAACCAATTTGTGGACTTTATGCCCATCAAAACCCGAACATCCTAACAGGCAGGAAGAAACTACATCAATATGAAAAAAATGTTTGGTGATTTTATTTGATATAAAGTAAATGTTCCTTTAGACATTTCAGTTCTATTGATCTAAATGGAGGTGCAAATGTGGAGTTTCAAGATAGTGTTCCTGCAAAAGTGTAGCGAGACAAGAGATAGAAAGCTACTCTTGTTTTAAGTGCAACGTATATTTAATATTTTTTGTAATATATATGGAATAAAGGGGGCAGTTTAAAAAACTTGGGACAGGAGCATGTTTACCACTGTGTTGTGTTTGGGAACTGAGGAGACTAATGGCTGGAGTTCTGCCTGAAGTAGGATTTCAGCTGTTCAACAGTTTAATTAAATCTTCTCAGATGTGCAAGCTACACATGTCATGTGCACTAATACACACCCATCTTCGTAAATGCTGGCTTTTAAACTGTGTGTTGAGACCAACCTGTATGGCCCTTCTCCTCTTAACCCAGAGGATTGACTGATTTTCATGATTTCCAAACAGATCAAGGGACAATTTGCCCTTCACCTCAGTCCATCTTAAATTAATCTTAAATGAGCTGTTTTGGTTAAAATTTTAGTTCAACTTTAAGGTTTAACTTTATGATTTTCAAATTGTTACAAGCGTTTCTTCAACTCCAATGATAATTCCACATTTTTGAATGGTGATCCCAAACTTCTGAACAGTGACTGACTTGTGTTTAATGATTCCAGACTTTTGATTGGTGATTCTAAACTCTTAAGTAGTGATTCCATACTTTTGAAAGCTAGCGTTTATTTGTGACATGTGAGCAACTCTCTTTAGCTGGCAACACATTTAAAGCAACTCTTTTTCATGCATTATCTTTTCATTTCATCTGGCATACATGTGTACAATATATGAGAACCAATAAAGAATCCAGTCAGCTCTGTTTAAAAAGAAAACGACTAGCTACTGCTGCTTAGCATGAGGCCGTTTCTCATTGCTAATACTTTTAGCTCTGAAAGATCATCCGACTTGTCCACACCTATCTAACTAATTATCTTCAATTGTATATGGACTTACTTTGAACTCACACTTTCCCTTGGCTATATGCATATGAGACCAGTTCCAGATAAAAATCTTAGCATTGTAATGCTATTAATTTCCTGTGCTAAGTGGGTAAAGCTCCCATAGCCAACACAGAGATAATGAGACATATTTCCAAGAAATTTAATGATCTTCCTTTGCATTCTCATTTCATCACCTTTGGCAATTGGACGTACAAGGTTTCATAAATGAGTGTAATTGTCGTTAATTCGAAAAGTAGAAGGCTTAGCTATAGCTTTGTAATTACCACTGAAACTGCATTAATTCATGGTCAGACTTCAGAGAGAGGCTTCAATGAAGAACTGAATGTTTCTTTCATCTTTTCTTTCCCCAGTATTAAAAAGATGCACTAAACTGTTTCAAATATGAAATACAGCAGTATAACAGTGGATGCATTGTGCTATACATAGGTGACTGATTTCAAACACCAATTAGATTCTTCTTTTTCTACAGGTCTGAAGGTCTTCGGTCAAGGCTGCTCACTAATGATGCTTCGAAGCTTTCTGAAGTGACCTGTTTACATAACCTTACCATTATCCAGCATGACCACGAGCTTTAAATATGGTGTTGGTTTTAAATCCCCATGCATTGCGGACGTAATCTGCAACTGATTGGTCATGCTCTTGTCCTCAAAACAAGCTGCCGCAGTTACTGTTCTCCACATTCTGGCATCTAATTGGACTCCTGGTTTAGACAGACTTTAATGAGCATGTTTCTTTCAGGTTGTCAGGATATAAGGGATTCGCTTCAGGTGGCAAACTGAATCAAGAAATCAATTGACCTCCATTCCTTTGTATTTCTGTGTTTCTTTTTATGTGTATACATTATTAAACAAAAACATTAATAGTATTAATTTGGCTTTCAATATCATTATTGGCCATATCATGAAGAAACCATGTTCTTATTATCCTCCCATTTTAAAAGACCATATCAGCTGGGCTAAACGGGCTTATTAATGGAAAAGTATCCTGACTGTCAAGGAAAGGCAACTTCTTTTTATCTTGTGGATACATTTTTGTGGCCATTATCAAGGAAACATACAAAATAATTTCTTCTTATAAAGTGCCTTTTGCCCAACTTTATATTTGTTTACTGTTTGTGTTTCATTTTTGTCACTTTATACCAAAGAAAAGAAACAATTTATCAGCCAATAGTACCGTAGCATATTTTTATTTACTCCCACATAAGTTGGTCAGCGGGCGGCACGGTGGCGCAGGGGTTAGCGCTGTTGCCTCACAATGAGAAGGTCCTGGGTTTGACTCCCGGGTTGGGCGCAGGGTCTTTCTGTGTGGCGTTTGTTCTCCCCGTGACCACGTGGGTTTCCTCCGGGGACTCCGGTTTCCTCCCACCACCAAAAACATGTGTGCCTTGGGGAATAGGTGAATTGAGCACTCTAAATTGCCCGTAGGTGTGAATGTGAGTGTGAATGGTTGTCTGTCCTTATATGTGGCCCTGCGACGTGCTGGCGACTGTCCAGGGTGTACCCCGCCTTCGCCCATTGCAGCTGGGATAGGCTCCTGCCCACCCGACCCTGAATACAGGGATAAGGGGTAGATAATGGATAGATGGAAGTTGGTCAGCCTACCTTCCATTGCTGTGTCACTCTCGCTGAAGTTACTGTCTCACTTTCATTTGTTTGGACCAGTTCTGAAATGACAGATTACAGAAAAGGATTGGTTAATAAAATGAAACATCCAGTCTGCCATCAAATCCTATTCAGTTTTGTTCAGAAATGTCTGGTTGAAGAATAAAATGTTTTTTTTTTAGAACCATTAATTAGGGAACACATTTACGCACTTGTATTAAGGTTTATGCTTGTTCCACACATGTATATATATTCACACACTGGTATGATTTTCATTGATGCTTGGACACAAATTGATTATATTGTCCTGGTGACCCTAAGCGTAACACCTTTGGAATGCAGAATAACGTTTGCATGCAGCAGGCTGGACTGGTTTGGTTGTGGATGCTTCTGCACACTCCAGAATTCACAGATTGTTTCATTTCGTAGGCCATTTGCAATCTGTTTGTGTGTGTGTGTATGTGTTTGTGTGTGTGTGCGCCCGTGCAAAGTGTGATATTATTCATTGTTCTCTAATATTGTCCTGGTGACAGCCTTCAGAATACCTTTCGAAATGGCAGGAGTACATTGTTTATCTGCTGCTTTGTTTGATTGTGTGCAGATTTGAATGAATGTGCTGGCTGGAGAAAAGGCTTGTAAAACCTACTCTAAGGAATGAAAAGACGGGCCCAATCATCCACTCTCTCTCTCACTGAGAAAAAACATGAGAAGATGAGCTCATGGCGAGGCAGCTGAAATAGGTTTTTATCACACTGATGGTTAATAAGGCCAGTGTCTTCCCAGCCCTGCGCTCCTAACTCTGCCCCACCATATCAAATATTTATGTACCATTACTATCTAAATTACAGTATTTCTCATCTGTGCAACACTGTCAGCACGAGAGACTGGAGAAATCTTAGACCCGAGGCAACTACAAGAAGCCTGAAGACACAGTACGAGACCGGAATGAAAAGGCTGGGAAAGAGGAAACATATCTGTTTTTACAGCAACTATAGGTGACTCTGAGCGAACGATCTGTTGCAGCGCCTATTAAAACCCCATAAATCCTTCTTTACGCCAAAATGCATTTTTATTACGGGGTATAAATCACAAAGATCTCCTAAAGAGGAGGACGCATTGTCATATCAGACTGTGAAGTACTCACATGCCATTTTAAAAAGACATTTGCAAGTCAATTAATGTCACAAGCAATTATCTCAGACAAGGGATCGAGACGTAGTGCTTCAGTTCTGCAGGGCTTCTGTTCAAACCCAGCTCATTTTTACTCTGTCTATCAGTTGACGGACCCATACTGTGTCTTTAATACAAATATATGTAAATGTGCCTATTTCTGTTTGGCTAGGAATTTGGAATGTGGTTTACTTGTTGTTGGTTTATGTGGTGTTATACGGAGCACCGGTATTATGAAACGAATGGTATCAAAGCCAATAGTGAATCTGTTTTTGTCTTAACGGCCTAAATTGCTTGGACTCCCCTTTTTCTCAGTTGTGGCATCAAAACTGTCAATATACCTCTTTTCTGGCAAAGATGATGGCCACTAAAGAGAAACGTTACAAGTGGAAACTTCTTTTTAGGTGGCTAGTGTCATGATGTGCGTGAGGTAGGGAAAGGGGAGGATGCTACGGCAAACGTAAAGGGAACTGAGGCTTTAATGCAAACAGAAGAAAAGTACAAAAACCAACACAAACACTGAAAACCAGGAACCAAACAGATGCAGAAACAGACAGGGACAACACAACAATAATAAACCAAAACCCCGACTCGAAATATACTAAGAACCAAAACAAGAGAAAACAAGCCAGAAACAAAAACCAGGACAACAACTCAGGAATACAAAACGGCGAGACTCATGCTTTCCGGGCTTTACAAACCAACAAAAACAGAAGTCAGAAACCTCTCTCGCAATCCGGCAAGAGAAACGGGTTACAGAGACCTGCGTGCCTTCGAGCATATGCGCTACAGTGCGCATACACAGAGCCAGATTAGGGAAAAGCACAAGCCTGCAAAGAAAAGGGAACAAGAAATGTTAAACATACAATATCAACACGATAAGAACTCACACACAACATTTATCAGACGCTTTTATCCAAAGCGACTTCCATTCCAACTACAGGGGACAGTCTCCCTGGAGCAACTTGGGGTTAAGGGTCTTGCTCAGGAACCCAGTGGTGGTGTGCTGAAGGTAGGATTCGAACCCATGACCTCTTGGTCTAGAGGCAAGTATCCTACCCACTACGCCACCATAACCCCAAGGAATAACAAATACAGACACAAAGGCACAGGGGTCAGGCTGGGCTTTAAATAATCAATTCAAATGAGAAACACATGAAACTAATGATAACGGGACGTGGTGCAAACGGAACGTGCAGACTAGAAAGGGAGAAAGGGAGAAAGGGAGAAAGGGAGGAACGGAGGTGTATTGACATACGAAAAAAAACGAAAACAGATGTAGACACGGAGACAAAAACGAAAGCAAAACGGGAACAGAATACCGGGGACGTGATTAAACCGAACGAATAATAAAAGAAACTAACATTCAGGAGACGGGGAATAGAAAACACAGGAGGAGGGCGAGGCGACTGTCACAGCTAGACATGGTCCAGACCAACTAGACCATTTGGCAAGAACAGGACAAGTCAGGAACAATTTAGATTGTAACAGGAGATCACATATGAGAGAAATTACATTACAAAGAAAATTTCTTTGTGGTTAGTGTAAAGCAACACATATGTAAATGAATGATCTAAAATTGCTTTCAAAGACATGTAAAAAACATCACATTACAGAAGGGCAGAACCTTGATTAGCCTGCTATGCTGTAACCCAGGGCCCAGGCAACTTCAACCGCAAAGTAGATGTTAGGAAGGCTGATATTTCCTTTGCAGAGCAAGGACTCTCTTAAATCTCACTAGTTATTACACACTATATAAATAGTCACAAACCTGACTGACACCTACATTGTTCAATACCAAATGCTTTTGACTGGAATCTCAAAGGTCCAAACAATCTTCAAAACTAAACTTTGAAAAAGAAAAGATGTATGAGAGCACACTTTGTGGGAAAACAATAAATTAGTGGGATTTTTTAGTGCATTGCCATTATCTTCTAGTCAGGGTGCTTTGTTAGCATAAGACTGACTGCTGTCTTTCACAGCAAATGATGTGGATTGAGTGTGACTTTTAAAAGAACAGGACTTTTAAAGACATTATTGAAGACTTTTCAGTCCCGAAATGGAGAAGAAAGGCTATGATGAGCGACTCTGCTGTGTTAATTGGAAAATGGGATGGTTTTGCCATACAAAAGCTGGGTTGATTTGATGATGGCAAGAGCTGTGGAATACCCTCTGCACACCTATGGAGAAGTAATTTTCCATTCTGTTCTCATTTCGTACAAAAGGTTTGAGGTGTAAAACTTTGATTAGCACTTTAGTTTGACATTCTACCTCTTACCTGCTATGAGGTTTTTAGGTTTTTTGAGTGAGTATTATGGTGCAGTAACATTTGGTTGCGTTGATTTTTAGTCATGTAATTTAACCCTTAGAACTTAGAGTGTATCAGTAAAGCCTGATTTCAGTCAATTTAACATAGTGCAATTTGGGGGGCTCCACTCTGCCTCTCTCCAGACCCCCCTCTGTGGGGTTTCTGGGCAGAGACTGTCCTGAAAGTTCTCCTGGGTTCAAAGTTCTTGTGTTTTTTTGCTTGTTTCTAAGACCAAAAATAACATTTTTGTTCTTAATGTGCATTTATGTGTGACGCCATTTTAAAATTCCCAATAGTGTTTATTTATTATTACACGTTTTTAAATTACAATCACTTCCTACGTGTTTAAGCAGCTTTAATTTGTAGACATCAGTCAGTAGGCCCTCAGCTGTGTTGTCTTGCATTTGAACTAGACCTGCAGGGCCCACCTACACCTCCACCCACAGGGCCCACAAACAAGTCAAAGTGCTTTTGGTTACAATCACAATCACACAGCTCCCACCGGTCTCTTTACAGAATCACACACCTTCTAAACCAGCTCATCTCGCCAGTTCTAAACAAGCAGGAATGGAAAGACAGAATCTTATTCTTTTGAGTTCTTGTGACATTATAACAACATACTTTCTCAGTGAGTACTAACCCATCACTGGGTCAACACTTTAAAAACTTTGAGTCATTATTATGGCTTAATAGATCACAGTTTTTTGGATCACATAAGGCTGATGGCTAAAATATAGACTGATGCAGAAGTTCAACCATCAGTACAAATATGTCACTGTTTAATTTTTATTTGCAATTATATGTTTACAACATAGTTAATAATTATTAAAGAACATATGATTTCCATTTTTCCATTTTACACAAAAAACATAGGAATTACTGATTGAGTCAAACCATGTTTCTGATAAGAGCTACAAGTAATACGAGGCTTCCACAAGGAACACACTGATATACTATAGATTCGGGTTTTGCAACCACTGGGCCACGGACCACTGATGGACCATGAAGGCTTTTGATTGGGCTGCGAATCTAAGATCAAGACAAGCCATTGGTCCGCAATTGGTCTGCAACCTGTTAGCTTTCACTGCTTGGTGGCCATCCCGTGGGCGCTCCACCTCCTAATAAAACCTTTTTAAAACCGTGATTTGTATATTTTCTCATCAATTTCAGGCAGTGTCCAATAGTAGAGGTTCTCCAAACTTCCTAGGCGGAGTTATAGTCCAAAATCCAGAAGGACCCGATTAGGCGGTCTGGCTTTGACGGACAATTGCTCGGTCCACAGCAAGGATCTATTCTACACAATGAATGGGAGAGAAGCAGTTTTGAAGCGGTCATTGATTTATAATTCTCTGATAAAAATAAGGATTTCTCCAAACAAGATGGCATCCCGAATGGTACTAGTTGCACTAATAGACTTATTGTACATTCATTTTTTATTTTTGAGCTCAAATTTTAAAAATAAGTTGACAAGACCTGATTTCCAGTGTTTTCCAAAAAATTCTGAATAGCAGGATTTCTAATAGGTTCCCACACAAGCATATACATAATTCTGGAAAGTCTTGGCTTTGTATAATAAATGGCTAACAATAATAACTTTGTATGACTGAATTGGTATGGTAAATTTCAAGATGGCCACCAAAATAAGGGGTGAAAGCCATCTAATGTGGCAAAGTGAGCCTTGGCAACATGGTGGCCCTTAATATTGAAAAAGTTGAGAACCATGGCAATTTTTATTCAATTTTTTATTTATTTATTTAGTATATTATTAATATAAAAAATATTTGAAACATTACTTTACAGGTGCCTAAGGCATTTGCACAGTACTGTATGTGGTCAGTGAATCTGACAGATACAAGACATGTGTACCTAATAAAGGTTGGTGTGTTTTGGTGGATGGTCCATATGGACTATGCAGTGAACGGTGCAGTCTCAATATTTAAGTAGTTTCAAAATGTGGCAAGTGAGTGGAAGGTAGGTCTTTCCAATAAAGTGACCATTTTGTGGGACTGAGACTTGAATAACTCTTTATTTTTTGGTTCTAGTGCAGTTACATACAACATACAGGCTCCGTGGGCCTGGGCTCTGCGCGCACCGCGCCCCGTGATGTCAGGCAGGCAGCACCCTCCGGGAGACTGGACGGGACGCTCCTCGCACCCCACGCAGACAGGCAGGCAGCCCCCTCGCGCCCCGTTGAGCCCTCAGGCACCACGCTAACCCCCTCCAGCCCCCACCCACACACCCTTAGCCTAAGGGTATTTTTTCCCTTTTTTGGGGCCTATCTAGCTGCTCAGCCCGCTGCAGCACTGCCGCTAACCACCCTAGAAACCCCACAAACCAGGCCATCTCAGGCGACACGGGACAGACCAGGGCTTCTAGACTATCTGGACCACGGCTAACAGGATCCGGGCTAACAGGATCCAGGCTTACAGGATCCGGGCTAACACGGGACGTGGCCCACTCTTCTCCACCTCCCAGGCACCTCCGTGCTGCTCCGCGTCGAGCTCGTACAGCGGCAGCTCTGCGTGGAACACGTGTGTCGGCAGCTCCGCGTCAACCTCGGGCTCTGGGTGGACTGGAGATTGTGTTGGTGGGGTTGGGGAAGCCGCAGGTGCTTTTCGCTTTCTCCTCCTCCGCCTTGTTGTTGGTGGGGACAGGGGGTTGGCTTCCGGGAGGTCCTCGTCCTCCGACCCCCACGGAAGCTTGTCCCAGGGTAACTCCCATGGGGGTCGGTTGCTCCAGAAGAGGGAGACCTCCTCGTCGGAGTCCACGCCACAGCACTCATTCGCCCAGGCGTGGAGTGCGTCGCGCCAGCTGAGGTTTTCTTCCGCTTGTTGTGGGTCAGTCCATCTGTCACAGCTGCGGGGGTGAACCCGCTGCCATGATGTTTCCCAAAGATGACAGACAGGCAGGAACCCATTCTGTGCATTCTTTAATCGTGAACGGACCAGGAACAGATAAGGGTGATAAGGGTGATGGACTGACAGTGAGGGTAACACAAAAGGAACCTAAATACAGACAGTGATCAGGGGTAGACCCAAAGCACGTGACTACAGAACAAAACAGACAGGCCTTTAGCTGATGAGCAGGCCAAATTCCCAGATCTTTGCCAACAATGCCAACAATTTCAGTACAGTAAGCCCCTGTTATTCGCGGGGGGTTACGTTACACGAGCACCCGTGTATAATGAAAAACCCGTTGTTATGTTTTGGTCAAAAAATGCCTTAAAAGGCCTATTTTTATAGTGTAAACCATAAATGTGCCCCCAGATGTGCTCCCAGAACACTTTAATTTCATTTTAAACAGTTTTATACATCACACTTAAAGAAAATGTAAAGATAAACCCAAGGTTTAAATATGGAAAAGTCGCGAGAGAGAGAGAGAGAGAGAGAGTGAGAGAGAGAGAGAGTAAGAGAGAGCGAGAGAGAGATGATCCGTGCGCACCAGAACGAAAGAGCAAGAGAGAGAGATACAGAGAGAGAGAGAGATACAGAGAGAGAGAAAAAGAGAGATACGCGTGCTCCGGAAAAGTCACGAACGAGAGAGAGAGACAGATATAGAGAGAGCGCGCTCGCGAGAGAGAGATAGATACAGAGGGAGAGTGAGAGAGTAAGAGAGAGCGAAAGAGAGAGAGTAACGGCAATATTTTTTTTAGCGCGCGATAACAATCTCGCGCCGTTAACGGCCCAGCACTAATATATATATAATATATATATATATTAGATTTGGAATGGTTTGTTAGTGTTGGATTATAACACATAACACATGTTTCAAACATACATAAGGACAAGATTTATGATAAACACGGAGATAGACTAACACACAGATACCTTGACCCTTATTATGGACCACTGATTTGTTAAGCAACCAATATGTGATGGAAGTGTAATCTTCAGCTTTAATTTAAGGGTATTCAGAAATTTCAGCCATTTATCACAAAGAGGGTCAAAAGTAATTGGACATATAACTGACAAGCTGTTTCATGGCCAGATATGGCTCGTTCCCTCATTATACGATGACAAATTAAGTACTAGATAAAAGGTTTGGAGTTGATTCAAAGCACTAAATTTGCATTTGGCAGCTGTCACTGAAACTCAGCTGGTGGAGGCAGTGCTATGACTTGGGCACGTATGGCTGCCAGTGGAACTGGGTCACTGGTGTTTATTATGTAACTACTGACAGAATGAATTCAGAAGCAGAATGAACAGAATGAATTCTTATGGTTATATTTTCTACTGAGATTAAGGCAAAACTGATTGAAAGGTGACCCAAAACATACTGCGAAAGCAACCGAAGAGTATCTCAAGGTAAAGAGATATTCTTCGATGGCCAAGTGAGTGACCTGATCTCAACACAAAACAGCAGAGTTACCGTTACTGAAGACAAAACTAAAGACTGGTAGACCACCAAACAAGCAACAACTAAAAGCATGGGTAAAGCATGGGTAAAGTATGGGTTCGAATCCTACCTTCAACACCACCACTGGGTCCCTGAGCAAGGCCCTTAACCCCAAGTTGCTCCAGGGAGACTGTCCCCTGTAGCTAAGGAATGGTAGTCACTTTGGATAAAAGCGTCTGATAAATGCCATAAATGTAAATGTAAATGTATTACTTTCTGGCCTAAAATGGATACTTAAAAATAAAAAAAACACGCTGTGAAACATTCAAAAGACTTCTTGGAACATCAAATCTTAATTGAATTTACGTAATTTGTGTGGCATCTCCTGGAACATTCAAGTCCAGTGCAGCTGTGAATAGCTTTGTCTTTTCTATGCATCATGCTGTTCTAGTTCTTTTTCTGGTTGGTTCATTAACAGCATCAATCTGCATTTAACAATGAGCACAAGATTAAAAGGAGTAACCTTTCTCTATCTCCATATCGCACACAGGTGGCTGTCAAGATAATCGACAAAACTCAGCTGAATCCCACTAGTCTGCAAAAGGTAAGGCTCCAGTTTTGTTCGGCTGGTTTCAACAATGATCATTTGCTGTTGTCTCTTTATCCTGTCAGTCATTATTGTGAGCCTGGATTGGCCAAGCTCAATTTAGACTTTTTCACGTAGCAGTGCTTTTCTGCTGCGATTACAAATTAGAATCAAATGGGCAGAAGCAAAATGTTTAAATCATTTAATCGAGGGACCATTAGGAGAACACCGCACTCCAGCATATGATTGAAATATCAAGTGTTTTCCCTGCTGAGCGTCTGAAATGTTTTAATTTGCTTTCAGTCAAGTCTCAGAATAGCGGGATATCTCATTTCATTATCTCTAAGTGGATACCTTTTATTTTTGCTAAATGAAAGGGACTGTTTTCTCTCCCTATTTCACTAATTTATCCTGATCCTTGCTCCAACTGTTGGACATTGAATTTGAAATTGTAATTATGAACCCAGGGCAAATCTTGTAGGGCTTTTCATTTTTTTATTTTTTTCTGTACAAAATGTGTAGAAAGTACCAAAAAATAGAGAAATGGCACTGGTGCATTAATTGCAAAGTAATAGAGTAATGAAATATATAAATAAATGCTCGCTCACTGCATCAATTAAGTTCCATGAGGGGCACTATTTGTTAATAACTACAAGAGGAAACCCAGTCCTTTTACTTTCATGTCAGGAGTGTATGAAGAAAAAGACCTGAAATACCCCCTACTTTTTATATTAAAATATATTCTATATATGGGCATAATTGATGTTGGTGCTAAATTGACCTCTGTAACTTTGTTAGTCCTTATACAAATACAAATAAAAAAAGGAATTGAAAAATGGTCATGGTTCTGAAGGCAAATGTACTGTAATGTGTAAAGAAAAGTGACCGTTTTGTCATAGATAAACACACCTGGGATCCCGTTGTCTGCTTTCTGTGAAGTTGCAGCGCAAGCTGAGTGATGTCCGAGACCAGTATAATAATGTCAGAGTAACGTCATCATCTGTATTGTGTTACTGAGCCACAGACGTGTATAACAGCTGCATAAACAGCTAAAGTTCTACTTTTAACACTTGACTATGTACAGTCTTAGTCTTTGACATGTACCACAGTCTGTTGTTGCACTGTAGCTGTGAATAATTCTACCATTTGTTCTGCACTGATAAACTCTTTTTATCTAGTCTACTGCTGCTGTCTTTTCACTATTAAACTAGTTAAGAGGTGTTTTTTTATGTGTACTACGGCTGGGCAATATGACTGTATTTATCAGACTGTACACAGTAAACCTGCAGTCACAAATTCAGTCATGCTCACTCACGGAAATCCCCACAATAACCCGGAAACTGCAAATATCCTCTGCCATTTTTTGCTTTTTTGTGGCAATAAATATATTTTTTCTAGATGTTTTCACACAAGGGGACACAGGGCAGGCTGTAGCCGACCTGGAAGCACTTTTTTCGAATTCCACACCAGGGTTGTGCCCCCACACTCAGAGCACGATTTTTCCATCGGGCAAGCACTCGGACACTTCAGGCTCAACAGTTTGATTGATCTCTAGGAGACCTTTCTAACGAGCCCTTGTTTGTATTTTTAGCCCGAGTAGATCAGGGGTTATTCCCCGAAACCTTCCGGGTTGTATATCTCAGCGAGGTATTTAAATGAAAAGAGGCGAATACTGATTTATCTTAACAGGATACAATTAAATTAAAGTGTTCTGGGAGCATATATGGGAGCATGTTTAGGGTTTACAGTATAAAAGTAGTGTAAATTGTGTTAAACAACGGGTTTTTTCACTATGCGCGGGAGTTCTTGGAACATAACCTCCACGAAAAGCGAGGGAATCATTACCACAGTAAATTACATTTGCATCACAATGGTCCGGTTTACACAGGCGGTCAAGCGGACACCGATCAATTTAGACGACCACCAAAATGAATTGTGATTCCATCCCTCAAACCACATGCCAAAGCAGTCCTATCGTAAAGCCAAAGGCAACAAAAGCAAGTCTGGAAGTGCCCATTTTAAGTGAAAGTGACAATCTGGTCATACGTGAACACACCACAGCACGAAATTCAACCTCTGCATTTAACCCATTCACCAAGTGAAGCAGGGGGCAGCTATGAACACAGCGCCCGGGGAGCAGTGTGTGGGGACAGTACCTTGCTCAGGGTACCTCAGAGGTACCTAGCGGTCTTGGGAATCGAACCCGGACTTTCTGATCACAGGGTGAATGCCTTAACCACTAGGCCACCTGCTGCAATGAGTAGACAGAAGTGTTGCGTGAGTGCCGTCATTTTGCCCTTTGGAAGGAATTTTTTTTCTTTTTTTTATAATGAAGGTTTGTTGCAAATTTTTCAAGAAAAATAAAGCACAGCTAAATTAATTACATTCCAAAGCCTGGTAATGCCATAAACAAATTAGCTCCATTTAGAAGCCTCGACACTGACCTTGTACAAAGCGTGGATACATTTTTAAGCTATATCTGTCCAATTAAAAAAAAAAAAAAAATGTAGTGGTTTTCAATGACCTAAAAGTCTAGCATCCACTCGGTATAACTTGTATACGCTAGGATGTAATGTGCAGTGGCAGATTACACAGAACTGTGTAAAGTTCTGCATAAAACTATGTGAAATTGCAAAATGGAAAATAGATAATAAATACCCCAAATAGATATGAAAGACAATAAATACATGTGAAGTTAGCAACACAGGACTAGAGGTGTGAGCATGCATCAAAATATCATAATATTGCCTTGCAAAACTGTGACAATATACATGATATGATATGATATATTTGATGTAACTTAATTCTTTATATTGTTCAACCAGTATCAATCAACATTTATTTTTTTGCACAAAAATCTAGTCTCATTAGTATATTGTGTAAACACTGAATTCAGTCATCATTTTCTTCTTTCATATTTTGTTCTGAATATTGGAATAATATTGAATTATTTTCTGTCTCAATATATTGTGAGTGTATTGAACTCTGAGCCCTGAATTGTCTATTAAAGGTTGTGAGTTGACGCTATGGTTACACCCTTAGCCTTGACAATAAAACAATGTATAGATAAACATAAATGATATCGTCAGTAGCATATAATTAGAAGAACTAGAGCATAAACAAGTGGGTAGAAGTGTAAGATGTGTATGATTAGTCTATGGTGCATGTTAGAGGAGGATCTAGATTAGTTCAGATGGATATTGGAAAGGGTCTAGATTAGTTCAGATGGATATTGGAAAGGATCTAGATCAGTCCAGGTGGATTTGTCCAGGTGGGTTAGTCTAGGTGAAGAGCCTAGATTAGTCCAGATGGATATTGGAAAGGGTCTAGATTAGTCCAGGTGGATGTTTGAAGTGGTTTAAATTAGTCCAGGTGTATTAGTCTAGGTGAAGAGTCTAGATTAGTCCAGGTGGATGTTTGAAAGGGTCTAGATTAGTCCAGGTGGATGTTTGAAAGGGTCTAGATTAGTCCAGGTGGATGTTGGCAAAACAGCAGGGCTCTAAATGAATTACAGCACCAGTAAGATAATCTTCTGACTGGATAATGTATCTCTCCAAGAACCCATAAGGTGTTTCAATCAGTTCATTTTTAACTTTCTTGTTCATGGACTTGTCTCATTCCTTTGTATGAAAATATCCTTTCCACATTATGCTTGGTAAATACAAATGCATGATTATAACATACTGTAGAAAATAATTGCTGTCAGTTCATAATTGCGATGAAGTGATTATGTAATAACGGATCACTGTCGATCCGTGATCCGAACCGATCCCTCTCCACGGTTCGGCACGCATGTGATCCGAAGATCCGAAAGAAAAATAAAAGCT
>JBBPDC010168393.1:0-17450 GCA_037974485.1 Hemigrammopetersius urotaenia | reverse complement strand
ACACACACACACACACACACACACACACACACACACACACACACACACACACACACACACACACACATATATAGGCCCTAAAATCAAAATCAGAAACACAGAGAGAGACAGTGAGAGAGAATTAAACTGAGTAACTGTTTACCCAAGAGATCTACATTAACTTACGGCAGAACTATTTTTAGCTGTGACACTCTCTCTCTCTCTCTCTCACTCTCTCTCTCTCACTCACCCTCTCTCTCATCCTCTGCTAAAGGGGGGGTGGGGAGGACAAAAAGAGGATACAGTGTGGGTCAGTGACGTGCAGGTAAGGGCGTCTTTAAAATCTGCTAAAGCACCATCAGACTATTTTCCAAACCTGAGCCTTGAGAGAGAAACCTGAGAACAAGTTGAACTGAAGAGAGAGAGAGAGGAGGAGGCTAAGAAGGAGAGAAATTGGCAAAAATGAAGGAAAGAAAGAACTGAAGAAAGAAAGAAAGAAAGAAAGAAAGAAAGAAAGAAAGAAAGAAAGATAAAACAGAAAGCTGGAAAAAGAGTAAGAGACACTGAAATGAGAGGAAGAAGTGAGAGTGAGAGAGAAAGAGAAGACAGAAATGGGTAAGAAAGGGGTGAGAAAGAAAGAGAAAGAGAGCACAAGAAGAAAGGGGTGAGTAGGAGGAGGCGAATGAGTGAGAGAGAGAGAGAGAGAGAGAGAGAGTTAAATATAGTCCTCAGTAAAATGAGCAGTATTAAATGTTTCTCCTGCAGAGCTGAATTTACACCAGCGCAGTTAAAGCTCTGCAGGAGTTGAGGGATGTTGTTCAAACTCTCCCTTTTTTTCTGAACCAAAACCTACACGGACATCTTGAAAACTCCATTTCCAGTGTGCAGAAATAAATCACCTTTACAGTGGGCCAAGAGAGCAGAGTGAGCCTGATTTAAAAAGACAAACGGCATGCTGAAAGGAGGAAAGCGAGATCAAAATATGCAGAAAAGTCTTAGTGTCACTTTCAAGCAACACTCAAATACACTCATGTGCATTAAATCGCTTTATAGATCCTCCATCATGTATTTCAACTTCATTTTCCACTGTTTCACTGAACAAACACTCAGCTAATACTGTTGCTTTAGAAGTATAAAAATGAATTGCTGCTTTTCTTACAGAGCAGTCTGTTCATTCCAAAAGTACATTCTGACCTGTTTGTGCACGTGAAAGTGAAACACGAGGTGCATGCTTGTATGCACAGACATACCCTTCAAACGTTTGCAGACAGTTGCTCCTGTGTTTCTTTTAAAATAAAGAGTATGACAGAAGAAATTTCCCCTTCCGCTGCAGAAGCAGCCTCTACTGTTCTGGGAAGGATTTACACTCGATGTTGGAACGTTTCTGCGCGGATTTGATTACAGCCATGAAAACATTAGTGAGGTCAGATATTGATGTTGGATCACAAACGCCAATCCAAGTCATTTCAAAGGTATTGGATGGAGTTCAATCACAGCCCAAAGCTAGAAGTGGGGGTTCTATTCCTTTTGGGGATGAAACTGTTACCAGTTTCATGGTAAACCATGGTAAAGTTAGAATTGAAGTTTAGAATTACCTTCAAACACACCCAAGTGGATCCAACCATTTTTTTTATTCAGGCCTACAAAACTTGCAGCAGATCTGACAATGATAGCAATGAAGCAAGGCGAATCTGCTAATGTTACAGCGGCTGATGTTATAGATTCTTTATTTGTCACATGCATAGTTATACAAGTACAGCATGCAGTGAAATGTGAAAGTGATCATTCGGTCATACGTGAACACACCACTGCACACAGTAGTATGTATCCTGACTGTGCAAATATAAGAAACAGATCGTTTAAAACAGATCTAAATAGGATTAAACAACTTAAACAAGGAACACAAGTTAAACGTAGAATATGAACGAGTGTTTTAAGCTATAAGTGAAGCAACAATCTGACAGATTTACATATGTGCAATGTGCAAGTGGGATATTAAAGTGCATTGTGCCGTATTAACACAGTAATATAAATGTATTTTTTTGTAAACCCTGATAGCCATGTGTGCACACCACAATGTGAAATTCTTTCTCTATATTTAACCCATTCACCAAGCGAAGCAGAGTGTGGGGACTGTACCTTGCTCATAGGAACATCAGAGGTGACAATAGCAGTTGGGATTTGAACCCACAAGCTTCTGACGCAGGGCCAACACCCTAACCACTAGGCCAGCCAGCTGTAAAGAAAGGACCTGTAAAGCAGAGGGTACAGCGTAGCAGCATGTGACATAATAATAAACAATGTACAGTTATGAAATATGACAATGAATATGACACGACACCCTCAGGTGCTGTATTGGTCCATTATGGCAATGCTATGAGGGGAGGAGCTGCTCCAGAGCTTCTCGTTCTATTTGCAATGTTTTGGAGATCATATTAGAGTGCAGAGCTGAACACCTGTGTCAGCAATAAGTGATTTTTAAAGTGGATGAACTTGGACGTATCTGGGTACTTTTGGACATTTAGCGTACGTCTAAGTTTTAGGCTATTAGGAAGGTGACATTCGAAGTGACCAGATTAAAAGAAAAAAAGTGTTGTGAGCAACATGGATTATCATGGATCACAGACTGCGGTGGCAAGTCTGTTTTGACAACACTGATGTTTCTAACCGATGCGATCAGTGCTGTCCACCAAAGACTGCCATCAACACAACTCTAATTACATTTAAATATGTGCCACTGTGCTCAGGCATCTGCCTTTGATAAACGGTGTTGATTTCTCCCACGCACACACATGGCAACTCCATAATCATCCCTCATTACGGATGCCAGCATGAGGCTGTTTTTAAGCGGCGGTACGCTGTCCTGTAATTTGCCGTCCTGCAAATATTGGAACAGCGTCTAAGCCAAGGATGCCAGTCCAAATCACTCTGCCTGCTGTCACAAGCAATCAGGAGTCATACTCTGGACTCTATATGTGGGATCTCCCTGCTCCACCCACTACAAAACATAGACAAAAACATTTTTAACCCCCACCCTCTCCACTTGGTTTAGCACTGTTATGTGATCATTTCAGGATGCCCAGTATCACATTTTTAATACAATTATTTTAATTCAATCTGTTTTGGGAAACATAAGAATATACATACATAAACAATATAACACTGGTCTTAAACCTCACTTGCACTAATCCTGACACTACTGAGATTGTCAGGGTTGCGTAGTCATGGAATAGAGTAAAGCGGCCCCTTATAGTCACGCAAGAACACACCACAGCACTCAGTGTGAACAATGTGAAATTCTTTCTCTGCGTTTAACCCATTCACCAAGTGAAGCAGGGGGCTGCCACCACCAGAGAGCAGAGTGTGGGGACGATACCTTACTCAAGGGTAGGTGATACTAGCAGTGTTGGGATTTAAACCCACAACCTTCTGATTGCAGGGGCAACACCCTAACCACCAGGCCCTGACGGCACTGACACTCAGATGGTGTTGTGTAATCAATTCAATCTAGTCTTAAACACCTATGACTAATCTGCTTTTTCAGATAAAACCAAGATTTCATTTTTCAGGTTTTTTGTATATTTTGCCAGATGACATGAGCTCTCTCTCCCTCAGTGGTTGCTATTTCCAAAAGCAGCTCATACTGGGCTGTTTACATCCGAGCTGGACAACCTTCAAAGTTTCAGCTTGTGGAAGAACAAGATGAGAGTATGTTTATTAGCTTCTTCTGAAAAATGAGTCCTTATTTAATTATATGGCAGAAGTCACAGATAGTAATCGGATGTTTCTCCTCTAAATAGGACTAGATTTAAATATGATTTTAGGTTACGGGGCATTTGACATGTGATTATTACTGGTGTACATTTTTAAAGGGCATATGTCACGAACAACTTTAAAAAAAAAATTCCATTTGCTCCTCACTGCATACAGTCCATTTCGGGTTTGAACTTTATGATGTCACAAAACCAACATATTTACATCCACCTATTCAGCCTACAGTAGATTAGCTCTGTCTATTCAGGCTGAATGTATAGAATGAGTTTCAGTCGGGACTGTTTTTGACCGATTTAAGGGATAAAGGATGGTTGAAAGATTGTTATGTAAAACAAATAGTGCCTGGTTTTGGTACATAAAACCAAACAAACACCATAAGTGGGTAGATAAAATATATAAATGAACAATATGGATCCTTTAAAGTAACATTCTATACTCTTATCTATTTGTGGCTATAAATACAGCAATATGTTTTTGTATTCCAGTGCAAACACTTTTCAGTCATGAAATATTTCTTCACTTTATATTCATAACTTCTGTATATTCATAATGACATCAGGTTGATATTTCGAGTACATTGTGTTTTAATAGTAAATCATTTTCAGCCTCAAATCTGAAATGTTCTTCTGTACACCTTGGCTGAACAAAAAAATGACTGGCTATATTTCATCAAAGGGCCACGTACTAGAACAGCACACACAGGATTTTGTCTTTGCTGTTTTTAGTTTTATTTTTTGTATGAAGAACAGAGGCGCAGAAGCACGAAAGCACAGAAAGAAATGAGCAAAGTAGAAGTTTGTAAGAAAAGCAGTGAAAAACAAGAGAAAACAGTTTGAAGCCACCAGTGCCAAATAAAACTGTGTGAAAATGCTCTAGCAGAGATAATTGGTCCCAGAGGGTCAGGAAAGCAGACACAGCACAAGCAAATGAAAGACATCCTGTGTGAAGACACATGCGCTTCAACGACAGTCATCAGCATGAATTACTGAGTCGTGCTCAACTTTACAAGCCACTGATGAAGCGAGTGTGAGGAATCAGAAGTTCATCTTAACAGCAAATTTCAACCACAGAGCTGTGACAGCCATAGCGAGGCGATGAAACAGGAGACAACAGCTAAAGAAACACGCTCTCTTTTGAACGCAGACTCCAGTGGTACAGATCAGTGTAAGATAAGATAAGATAAACTTTTATCCATTCCACAATTTGCAAAATCAGGGCTCATCCGGGATTCTAACCCTTTCGCACCCAAAACGAGAATCATACCCTTAGACTAACGAGCCACTCGTGCAGTTTCTGGGACCCAAAGCAGTTATATCTGGAAGCCTCAAACAACACTCGACATTTGATTTGAATGCAAAGCCAATATTTACTATGTACCATTTTTCCTCTCCTGAACGATCCTGGTTTTGCCTCTGGAAATCTTTGGTTATGTCCTCCATGTTAGCCAATTAATATTACTGGAGAAAGTGCTGGGCTATAATAATGGCAAACAGCACCGTCAGCCACAGACATTTCTACCAACAAGTAACTGTGTCCAGCTCAGTTCTCCTTTCAAATAGACTTTCCTTCACTGTTTTGGGGTCCAGAAGAACATCAGAATCACTGGCAAGAGTGCTGATTGGGTAGGTATGGTGTTACAGCATCTCTTCAGTGGCCAAATTAAACAACTCCACCAACCACCATCACACCCCCAACCTCCTAGAACCCAAGGCATTTGCACGGTTAAGTGCTAAAATCCGCCACAGCTCCAATCGATATGAGCTAATGCTCCATTTGAACGATTTCAAAAATGCATCTGATGTTGAGGTTGACCACATGTCCGTCACTCAGAGTTCATGTGGCAGTGGTTAGCATCCCATGGCAGCAAGTCACAAGCCATTAACAAAATCCAGTCTAGCGGTTTCTGTCCAATGACAGTGTATCTACCTTCTGAAATGTACATTCACTGCATTACTGTTTTAGTATATACATTTTTCAGTATATACAGTAACAAACATGACTGTTCCAGAACATGCGAAGATCTCTAGAGCCCCCTACTAAGTGCATCAGAAACCTAGCAGAACAAAGAATTGACGCATCTACACTGAAAAACAGCAAAATTGGCTACAATAAAAACATTCACATATCACAGTCACGTGTATAGTCCTACTGAGCGTACGGCAACCCACAAGCACACCACTCTGGTTAACCACCCAGTCCCACAGTTAGCGTGCACACAAAGCTCCAATGCACACAATGCAACTTAACCCTTTGAAAGAATTCCCAGTCCTGGAGAGAATTTTCCCATCCTTCTAGAGTTTCACACCAGCGTTCTAGAGTTTCATTGTTGGCTAATTCTCCGAGGGTAATTATGACGTCACAATACTGAACTCTCTGTTCTCTAACGTTCTATTTTTGTTTCCCCAGAGACCGGCCACGGCCCATCACATATTTGGGATCATACTCTTTAGAGCAGGGGTGTCGAACTGCAGTCCTGGAGGGCCATCATGTTTTGGTGATTTCCCTGCTCAGTAACATCTCAATCACCTCGCCAGTTAATTGCCAGGTTTAGTGAGTGTGTTTGAGTAGGAAGAACCATCAAACTGTGCTGGACCGGCGTTTGACACCCTTGCTTTAGAGGGTTCATGTAATTGAACTACTCATTATCAGAGTGGTAATAAACAAACCAACAAAAAAAATCCTGTTTCCTCTTTTGAGAAACCCATAATCCTCCAGACCATTTCCTGACCTTGGAGCTCAGCCACAGCTCATCACATACTTGTGATCATGCTCTAAGACTTAAGGTCATTGAACTGCTGCTTGTCAGAGAGATAATAAAAGCCAAAAGAAATCAATTCCTGCGTCCGCTTCTGGAAGAACCATAAATCCATTAAATCATTTCCTGATATTAGATGATGTGTATGTGTGGGTGTTTCTTGCTCATTGGTAAAAAGCTGCCTGTAGGCTTTTAAGAGGAACCTTCTTGTCAAGTTCAGTAGACACTTACCCGCATGATTTGTGAAGTAATTCCCATAAATTACCACGGATAGGAAACAAGGCAAGAGTGTTTGACAAGAGTGACCTTGTGAGGAGTTTAATTCATTTCTGTTAGCTATTGTGATTTAAACACCTACAAACAAAACTAAGACTGAAAATGTTATTTGATAAAATCAGATACATAACAGGCTTGAGAGACGGATTAAACTGAGATGCTTTGAGGGAAGTTAGCACTGAAAGTATATCATATAGTCTTTTATAGCAGTCTGATCCCACTTTGACCAGGTCTGTCCTTTGTTGAAGTTAAAATTGAATATATGATCGTGTTTTCACAGCCATTTCTCAGTGTGGAACTTTTAACCTCACAGGGTTTACAGGGCAGTTCTCAGTTAAAAAACTGGTGATTGGGGGACTGGAATATAACAGCTGAATTATTATTAATTAATTAATTATTTTTCTGTTCCCGCTAAATCCACACTACGGTCACAGGTACCCAGAGCCCATTGAGGTCAAAGGGGTGCGAGGCAGGGACTCACTCAGGATGGGGCACTAGCCCACCACAGGGCACACACACACACCATACACTCACACACACCTACGGTCAATTTCGAATTCCATGTGAACTGGCATGTCTTTGGAACACGCATGTCTTTGGAATGAGGGAGAAACAGGAGACCCTGGAGAAAACACGCCACCACTAGGAGACAGGCAAACTCCACACACAAGACCAGGAGCCAGATTCGAACAGCGTTAGCACAATTATTATCATTATTCATTATGCTTTTATTATACGCAAACATTTTGAATTAAGGGTGAAGTAGGACTGAGATTTTAAGAGGTTAATACACAGTTGTAAAAAGACAAACAAAATAATTAATTTTCTCATATTCTATTATTAGAAATGACCCCACATACAAGAGGCAAGAGTTAATTTAATCCTCGGCCTGTAATTGAGGAAACCTGCAGCAGTTGCTGTTCTGTGTGATGAGCAGCAGGCAGTGAACGAGTCTGGGTCTTTGTGTTTGTTTGTTCAGTTCTGCTGTTTTTCCGAGCTCTGTTTTGACAGACAGTCTGTAACGTTTTGTTGCTCAGTGTGACCAAAGACCACCTACTTTGACCATCTGACATGCAAATCGGCTGACCACTGACAGCTATTTTTATTTGATGTGTAAAGGCAGGCAACAAAAATAGGCCTGTGAGAAACATGATGTGGCTCACCACCCACAGTTAAATTCAGCAAATACGCCTAATACAAGATTTGCAGAGAATGTTGATGCACATTCTGATGTAGAATGATCCGCATTGTACACTAGAAACTAATAGCAATTAGTGGGAAATCTTAGTGTCCTGAAAGAACAGAGAAAAATGACTGAGGAACGTTAATAGAGCGTTAAAATCTTAACAGGGACCATTTTGGCCTGTAAGAAAAACAACTGCACAGTCATGTCTAGTATCAGGACTGTTAGTGAGAGTGCTCAGCCAATCAAAGACAGTACACTATACCTTCAAAAGTATTGGGACGCCTGTTACACCAACACTTTAATGACGTTCCATTCAAATAGATAGAATTTATTATGTCCCCCTTTCACAGCTATAACAGCTTTCACTCTTCTCAGAAGGCTTTGCACAAGATTTTGGAGTTTCTGTGGGCATTTCTTCACATTCATTCTGTAGCGCATTTATGAGGTCAATCAGTTATGTTGGACGAGAAGGTCTTGCTCGCAATTTCCATTCCAGTTCAGTGTTGGATGGGGTTGAGTTCAGGGCTCTGTGCATGTCAGTCAAGTTCTTCCACACTGAACTCATTCAGCCATGTCTTCATGGAGCCTGCTTTGTGCACTGGGGCACAGTCATGGTTGAATAGAAAAGGGCCTTCTTCCTCAAACTGTGTCCACAAAGTTTGAAGCTGTTGTCCAAAATGTCTTGGTATGTGGAAACATTAAGATTGAGCCCAAACCCTGAAAAACTGGTGTGTCCCAATACTTTTATTCACATAGTGTAATTCAGTCAAGAATGACACCGTCAGACTTGTGAAAACTACAGAATCACAGACCCCTTTGGTGATTACAAAAATTATAGCGTCTCCTCCATCCAGCTCCAGTGAGGCTTTGGAGTTGTGATTTCTGTAATTTCATGAAGCCATGAATTGTATATTCATTTCCTTTCAGTCATGTGGCCCCTATGACTCCTATTGCTATGAAATCAGTTAACAAACACACCACCTGCATGTATGTGTTAGACACACCTTGTATTTTATCGGGCTGGTATCTCGGGGGGTTGGAGAGTAAATGTGGTTTGTGGGTTTTTTTTTTAAAGATGACATCATGAAAGCCTCCACTTCTGCTCAACATACCAAACGTCTCGCTCAGAAAATTCTGGGGAAGGAGCAAGAGGGGGATGATGTCATAACATGTCTTCAGCCTCCTGAGGTAAAACATCATTAGTTTATGTTACTCTTTGTCTGTCCACTGGTGATGCAACTGAAGCTTAGTCACAACATTTTGATTATAAGAAAACAAATGAATGAATGAACTTTCTCTTTTAATTGTGGTGACATGCAATCATGACCAGAGACATGAATGAATAAGACCTTAAAAGGGTCTGTCTTAATTTATCTCTTAACTCATATGTGTCAACATGGTAAAGCTATCAGGTCAGTACTAGCTTAGAAACATGATTAGCAACATTAGTGTTACTAAACCTGTATAAAACCACAGTTTGTGAACAGTCTTTTCTCTGAACAACTCAAGGCTACTTTCAGACAGTCATACAGTGAGGAACCTTTTACTCAGTTAAAATTCCAACATATTAATGCTAACAGGCTCACTAGGGTCTTGGCTAGGGGGCCTATCCCAGGGTCAGAGGGTGCGAGGCATGTACCCTGGGCAGCGCCAGCCCACAAAAGAGTGCACATACCACTCACTCACACCTACAGTCAATTTAGATTCCCCAATTCACAGGTTGTGCATGTCTTCGGACTGTGAGAGAAACCGGAGACCTGGGGTGAAACCCACACTGCCACGAGGAGAACACACAGCTCACACACACCGGGATGGGGCCCCCAACCCTGGAGGTGTGAGGCAACAGCGCTACCCACTGCACCACTGTGGGGCCAGCTTTTATTCTTTATGAGTAAATCAACACAAAACTTATTCATGTAGTAACTCCAGTCTTTACTCAACAATTTTGTGGCCTAGAGTTAATGGAGGTTTGTCTTCTGAAAGTGAATGGTGTGTATATTTCTCAGTCAGCAGTATAATCCCAGTACTGATGGTATCTGTGCACCCGGAAAGCGGCTCATGGACAGAGAATGATGGAAACTCAGAAACTCAGTCACTGGCTCTGTGCATGATGCCAGACAAAGATAGGCAGCGTACGATTTGTGGCATGAAATGTGACTGTCAACAATGAGATTCTTCCTGAGGAATGTCGAAGATTTAACTCAAGTCTGTAGTCTGGGTTTGTTTTGAACTTTTAATTGCTGTTTCGACATCGCGGCTGAGTGTGTGAGCCGTCATCTCAAAACCAAACAGGACTGCTTCACCAAGGATAAAGCACAGCCACTCCAATCTTACATTCATCATGTCTGTAAGGACAGTCTTCATCTTGTTAGCAAGGTCTTTTTTTTAATCTGTACCCCAGGGACACAAATCTGTCAAAGGCTAATAGGCCCAGTGAGTCACACACAGTCATCCGTAACAAGACAGAGCCTGGTTTTGCTCAAGCTGCGCAATGCTAAAGAGGAATAATGAAAGGGTCCTGCATTAGAGGTGCCCAGAGCAGAGTCTTGAAAGGCTGATATATGTATTTTAGTGTCAAAGGGTGCTGTTTGACATGACTATCATGCACCTTCAAAAACAAGGTTCCCAAATTTCTACCTGTTCAAAAAAAGTCTTCTATTGCCAATAACATTTTACAAAGTTATTGTGGCTTTTTCCGCATTAAGTTTCAGTGGCAGCTGTCATCATGGCAACATTTATATAGCCCCATGCTGAAGACAATGTTTAGTCCTATGAAAAAAGTTTTCAAACGTTCAGCAATAATGTTATATTTTTAATGAATATTATTATTGTTTTCTCCCTTGTTCTGGTAATAGTTGGTTACTATTCCAATGACTTAATTACAACGAAGAAGGTTGTTTAGGTAGCTAGTGACTGGACAGCTATAAATGAACTACATTTAATCCTTGGATGTCTAGACTTATTACAAAAGTTTATGCACTCACTCACTCACATTTAGCAGGTCAGAATTCACCACCAGGGGCTGCCATTAACAATTTAATAGCATTAGATGCTTCATAAGAGCAGTGCTCTTCTTTGGCTATATTATTTGACTGCAATTATATATTATGTGACAATTAATTGCAAAGTTATTTAGAATTATATTAGAATTATAACTTTATTCATACTTATTTATAATAATTCTTTCATTCAAGCTATGTTCTGTTAATTCTTATGTCTGCGCTGCTGACTGTTTCTGCCAAGCAAGACAAAAACTTCCTGTCAAATTTAAATGATAATTTCTCTTCTTCTACTTATGAACACAGAATTTTTCAGTTATTTCAATGAGTTATCGCTGACAAATCATTAACATTGAATAACAACATGCTTTTCTTATGACAGCTGCAACTTTCAAGCATGAACTGAAATAGATTACATTTAGTGTTCATTAACAATAAAGCCCAGGTGTAAAATGTAGTATTTAGGGGAAAAGTGCATGTAAGGAATTTCATTGTAAGTAATTATTAAGTCAAGCAGAAAACTAAACTTCAGAAGTACACGGAAGGCTGAGATAAGTTAACCTCAGGCCAGAGTTTCTTTAAAGCAGGTGAGGCAGGTATGAACAGGTAGCGCACAGGTGTTCTTCTACAGGAAGAGCGCCACTAAAAAGATTCTACAACTGATTAACTTTAACATTAAACCTTTAATGTCCCACATCAATAGCCTCCACACAGTCACATGCTTACAATAGGGACTTCAATGGGAGCCTGTGGAAACTGCTGTAGGCCTGTGTGAAGTACAGGGGCTGCACTGAGTGGGCCTTCCTCTGTTTGAACTGCTCCATGTGATCTTTTGTACCTGTTCTCGCTGCCAAACCAGGAGGGTCTAAAGCACGACTGCAGCGCTTTGAAGTGTTCATGTGTCCTGCTATTGCTCTTGACTTGATCGGCCCTAACAATGACACTAAACCCTTAGCCGTGTTATTAACACATGGAAAACTGGACCAGCATGAAGAAAGGGATTTAGTCTTGTGGTTGAGATGTTCCGGCAAAAATACGCATGTTTGACTCACGCCGAAGTCCGTTCATTCCAGAAAAACAGCGCACGTCTATAAACATGACAGTGGCCAGATAAGCTCAGTCTGAGTCATGAACAAAGACTCCGGCCCCTGTGTGTATATGTGAGCGTAATTGTATTTATTTTCATTCATTTTTTCAGAATAAAAATGTCCTGACCTCGTAGAAAAACCAGAGTAAAATAGTTTCATTACTTTCTGAGTCCTGTGGTTAAGAACAGGATTAGATTAGAATTAGATGAAGGGTTAGAGAACATTTCATGCTGAAAAGAATAACAGAAATGCTTCAAACTGAGTTAATGTTTTTTTTAATATAATACACATCAAGAGTTGTATTGTCATGTGTATGTAGTACAATGAAATTCTTACTTGAATGTCTTCTTAGCAGACTAGACAAATACAAACAGTGCAACATTTATATAAACAACACTATTTCTACACATAAATTCTATTTATTCTAACATACTATTAACAAAGTGACTGGAAAAGTGCAGTGTTGATGGTTCTAAACAGTTATAAGCAGCTGTGAGTTAAATATGTAATATAAATGTGTGTTAACACTTGTGTGTTAAATATATAATATAAATAACTATATTTTTCTTATAAAATTACTTTTCTTATGAAATTAAAAAAATTATAAAATCTATAACATAAAAAAATTATAAAATTATAAAATCTTATAAAATTACTATTTTGAAGCGTTTTCACTAATGTGGGCAAATGTCTGAGACCACAAATCTAAAGGGCATATACTACATTATTTTTTTGCCCCTGATATCCATTTATAAAGTGTGTGACATTTAATGACCCCAGATTCTAATTGCTTAACTTTTACACACCATTTCCAGCCTCTTTTTTTAGTTCTTGTTAATTTGCCTTTGAGACTGATTTAGGTAAATGAGCTCTGTTCTGATTGGCTGTTTTGTATTGTGCCTCATTCTAAGGCAGACTGGACTGAAACACTCAGAATGAATGAATAAATATTCGAAGGCATTGACTTACATGTGACTGTATATATTGGGGAGCCAAAGGAATGTTTTAAAACCTTTACAAACTTTACCTCACGCTTTTTTATTGGAAGCTAGGTAATGTTAAGGCTTAGAAAGGCTTGACCTACTTATCTGAGGCTTGTCCATATCATTGAGGTAAAGGAGTTCCTACTTTTTGCTCAAGTTGTGACGATATATATCATTTGTAGTTAAGAAAGTAATGTAATGCAAAAACAGATTTTCAGTCTCTCAGACTTTACATAAAAACTGTGTACATAATACTTATGTGACACATGCTTAACCCCACATAGTTTAAATGTGTGTGTGTGTGTGTCCAGTATGAGAGCTGAAAAGAGATCACGCGAAAGAGATCCAAGACACAGTGACATGGCTGCAGGCAGAGTCTCACACACACACCGTGTACAGACCTCTGGCAACATGCTGATGACTCTTCACACAATGAGAGTGAGGGGATAGATGCATTAGTCAGTCAGAAGGTTCTTATGTTACATTAGAATTTCCCTTTTTACCATATGAGACTCCCACCACCGACACCAGACCACAGAGTAAACTACACCTGAAAAAGGCAAAATATCAATAAGTGTGACTGCGTACTGTATCTGTGTGTGTGTGTGTGTGTGTGTGTGTGTCTTTGTGTGTGCACAATTCTCTCAAAAGTTAAGGGACATTTTGTCTTCTTCTGAATGATTTTCACTGCTACTTTTCAATGATGTATGAAAATACATTTGCCAGCAAATCCCAAAGGTTAGGATAAAACAACCTTTTACTAATATGTTGGTATGTTGTATTTACTGGATTGATTTTGATTGTAACTCTTCCTAGGTATGCAGAGTAGTTTTAGCCTTAATTATGATTTGACAGATTTTTTCACTTTCCCAAACTATTTTTAATCTTTTTGAAACAATTTAACTCCAAAGCTGAAAAGTTTGAGTGCTGTAAAATGCTGACACCACATGATGATAAAATTAAGCCACAAAATAATATTTTAAATCAGATTTCTTTTCTTTACGTATATACATATATGTAAATATATGTAAATATATGTAAATGTATGCATGTACATATGTAAATATATATTACATATATGTAAATATATATATGTGTGTGTGTGCGTGTGTGTATTTTCTCTCTGGATAATGATATATGATTTATACACAAAAAACACGCACACGTCATATATTCATAAATATGTTTATACTCATGTATATATTTATTTCATACTGATAAAGAAAAACACTCAGTTGTAGCAGAAATGTTATGCAAAGTTAAACGCAGCAGGAGTTCAACTTTTTAGTTTTTATTTAAAATAAAGAATAATTCTATTCCATACATGTGAACACGGATCACTGGAGCCTCCCTCATTACACTGTAAACCAACAGCGCCGCCCCGTGGTTGAACAGAGGAACCACCTCCCGGTAACTCAGCTGTAGAGGATGGAAATTTCCATTTGAGGGTCATTTCTTCTTTTCTTACTGTTTCTTCTTAAATTCGGTAAATCAGTTTTCCAACATTTTGAAAGGGGTTGTTTTCGTTACTGTGTCTTTAAGCCATATGTAAATGACCACTGCTCTCATTGGCTGTCCTGTATTGTGCTTTATTCAAAGTAATGCATATTGAAACTCTCCTCATAACTTCAGTGTGAAGGTGAAGCTTGACTGCCACAAGCTGAACATGCAGATGTATGTAAATGATATCATAAAAACAATCACTGCGTTTTAAATAAATCATTATTTGTTTATTTATTTGCAGATGAATTTCCGTTTATGGGCTGCATAGGCTGTAAAGAAGGACGTCTCTGAATATTTTTTGCACAGCACAAGTAATTATGGAACAAAGTTACATTTATTTATTTATTTGTGTAAAATTCAGGCGGCTTGATTAAATCCAAGGTCACAGTATCTGAATGAGGAACGATTTATGATAATATCTTCCCCCTAACTTTAACAAGATCAAATTACCACGGCCGAAACCAAACAAGTAATGATGAATATTTTATGGCAGTAATGATTTTTTTTCAGCCTAAATGAAAGATATTCAAACGTGCCATTAAAACGACATGCAAATTTGAATGATGCGCCCTGTTTGCACTCATAAACCGTCTTAGTTTTAACGTTCATGTGCTGTTCAAAAGAAAACTGTCAGGATTGTACTCTCCACAATATGATACTGTGAAAGAGAGATCAATCAGATTCAGACTAAAATGGGCCTTCCACACCAGTCGGCACACAAACAGGCCTGTGGAGCTTCAAAGCAGCCGGGAAAGTCTTTTATCCGACTGCTCTGGCCTACACACACCCTTCAGACATAAAGAAGCCCATGAATAGACCTTCAGGTCAATAAGCCCCTTCCCTGGAGGTCTGCTGTACATCAATGGCCTTCTCCTCCAGCTCCAAGACCCAAAACACTCAGATCAGCCTACAGGTGCTGGCAGAGACCTGAGCTGACCTGATCTACCATCCAGTCACTTCTACGCTCATCAAACCTTTCATGAAATAGCGTGACTTTGTATGTGTTTGACACAGCAGGGACAAAGAGGCAAAAACAATGGAGAAACTGGAGAATGTGGGGCCTGAGGTTGGGAGGTGATACTGCACACAATGAAAGATACATTAATGAGTCAGAGCCTAGGGTGGTGCTCTCCAATAATAAAGCAAGACTGTTTGACTTACATCCTGAAAATGGGTTGACTTTTACTGTAATTTCATTTTAAGTTTAATAAAGTTTGTATCTCGTCGCTGACAGAATCCAGCATTTTCTTTTCAGGAGAGAGGGAAAAGTTTAAAACTTGAACTTCTATTATTTCTTCTTGAAATAATAATAGAATAAAAGCTAAACAACACAAGAAGAAACAATAGCTGATATATATATTTACTTACTTAAACATTTAGTATATTTACTTAAACAGAGCATTTTATGCTTCCCGAAAAACCTTTGAACAATTGAAAAATCTGAAAATCTTTTAAATCTTAAATAAATGTCAACATAATTGAAATTATAGTAACTTCTTAGCCAGAAAAAGGAACAATCTATAACCGCAGCACAGAAGATAAAGAAACTGCCCAGTAATCTTTTTGCCCTCTTCTCTGTGGCACTGGGTGAAGAGTTTACCATTTATTATAGTTCACTCAATCTTTCGCGATATGTATATTGCGCATGTTGGTATTGCGATGACGGTAAATTTGCAATATATTGTGCAGCCCTAATATATATATATATGTATGTATGTATATAATATATATGTATGAACACTATGAGTGTATATATAGTAGTACACATTACAGCAGTCATTGACAAAACAGTAATAATGTAACAAGACAAACTGCACATTTGTCTTGTTACATTATTACAGGGGGCAGCTGGTAGCCTAGTGGCTGTGTTCCTGACTGCCACCTGCTTCACTTGCTGAATGGGTTTAATGCAGAGGAAGTATTTCATGCTGTTCATGTCACTTCAACTTCAACTGTCACTTCCACATTAATGTTCATAGTAATATTTCACCCCTAACAATTGCACAATTTGCACCAGAAAAAACCCACAAAATTGCACAGAGAAGGAAGCCATAGTTTCGCTGGATCGACAGCTACTACTACGACATAGACAATAACAACACATAGATATTAGGTCTTCATCGATTACTTCATCGATCCTATTAAATCACCTTCTGATTCATGCCAAGTCAAAAAGACATCAATAAAGGCTGATAGTTAGATAATCTAAAAGATTTATTTAGACTATACCACATATAAATCAAGTACATAAATAAGTAAGTAAAGCTATATTGTCAGCTCAGCCATATACATATAGTACACACTGAGACGAAATACTGTCCTCCTGGACCATAGGTGCAACACAACAGCAGCACTCAGACAGAGCAGCAGTGAGGGTAAAAAGGGGGGATTACACGTTAACCTATATATTTATAAATATATCTAGTTCTACAAATACTTCACTTAAAAAATAAAATATAAATATGGATATTTTATTTTATATATCTATACACACATATACATATAGATTTCGATATCTAGTTAGGTCTAAAGCCAGAGTTGAGCAGAAGACCTAACTGAAAAAAGAAATGATGGCTGAATATTGAATGCACTGTAAATGTGTTCAGTAATTTGTTGTTACAACACATAAAAGAGTAATGTATTCAGAGTACATTTAGTTTACATCTATAATTCATCTTGATCAACCGCATGGGAAAAGACCTGCTGTTGTAATGCTTACTTAATTCTCACTGTTGCTGCTTGGGAGTTACTTTCATATACCATTTATGTTCATTTGTTTCACTAAAATATTTATTTGTATGAGGTTCCACTCGACTATTCACACCTGGAAGCAGGGGCGTCGTAGTTGGGTGAAAAATGGGACTAAATTACCAGGGCCCCAAGTGGGGGGAGGGCCCCTGAGGAGTG
>JBBPDC010168330.1:0-17458 GCA_037974485.1 Hemigrammopetersius urotaenia | reverse complement strand
ATAAAATTCAACCAATCAGATGACGACTTCGAGATTCCTGAAGTGTTTCCAGTTAAGTGTACCATATGCATCAGACGATTTCTGAAAATGGGATAATTGAAATTGCACATGACTGTGGGTGCATGAGTACTGAAGTTTCTAACTTAGTTTGTCTGTTTTTTTTTCTTCCTGCAGATGAAACATCTTCAGTCAGACTTGTCTTTTATTTAAGAGCTGAAGTCAGGTAAGAAGAAAACAGTTTGGCCATGAAATAAAATCCCGTTCAAATCTTTACTTAATAATTTAACCATATTGTTAACAGATGTTAATTGCCACATTTGCAAAAATCATCAAATGAGAAAAAGGAAAAACAGACACAATGGGCATGATATATTGAAAACTGTTAGATGTGAGTGTTGAGTAGTAGCAGACTATGAGTCATCTGTGTTACACGAACGGGTACAAATGAAGCACTTATGAACAGCCTAGGTTAAAATAAATAAACAGCTACTATCCTCTTTTACTATCCTTTATTTTTAGCATTTTCCATCTTTTCATTTAGAATTTGCTGAACATATGCCAAGAGTTTTTTGTGCTACAGTAGAGCATGCAGGTTTCAGAAGGCATGTGTAACAAGTATAGCCTATTTCATCATTATCTCCACTCTGCACTGTAATTGCTGCTAGCGCTTTCTCAATCATCTTTCAAGGAAAACACTTCTTCTAAAAGTAAATGTTTGATGTAGCAATTAACATTACTTCTCTTTGTAAAACTAGGACTATCAGTAAAAACAAATGGACAAAAACAAGGAAAATTCACTCTCTCCTTCGGCTTCTTTGTGCTGACCATGCAGTTTTCCAGTGTCTGAATGTTTACAGAGAAATGGCACAAATAAATAGAGAACAAGGGCTGCAGCGATTATCTAGCCTCTGTCTACCCAATGGTCAGTTCAGTTTGGGCTCTAATTGGCACAGCTGGCATTTAAGCCTGGACTCTAATTGTAGAGCACATCTTGGCACTGTTGGATGGGATCTTTTTCAGGCACACTCTGAGCACTGAACACCTAAAAATAACTGGACTTAGCTCAAATGTGCTCCATACAGTACTACATGTAACACTTCCAATGTCCAAGTTTTGTTCATGTTCCCAGTCATATTATCATGCTGATCATATCTATCTCATTAATTCATGATATGATCTCATCTTAAGATACATTTTTGTTTTGAGAAACATTTAAGCCCCAATTTTATCTTGGTGTCATTTGTGAACAGATGCCTGAAGAGGTGGGACTGGAGACCTACTGAAGGGATGTGTGTTCATTGTAGCTTCAGCTTTAACACCATGGAAGAATTGTCAACATGCCAGAGGAAAGAAAAGAAAGTCAAAAGGCTTTTCATCGCGAGTATAAATCACACATTAAACCAACTACTGACCCTCTGTCGCTCTCTGGCCTGTTCTTGCTGTCCACCAGTCTCATTTGACCTGCCCTGAACCGTCCTTTGTAAGCTGGGTTGGACTTTCAGTTACACAGCAAAAGTCAAGCCTTAATCCTTTCTGCAATCCTCTCAAGTAGCACATAAAGCCATAGAGACAGTGTTATCAAAAGATAGAACAATGTGATCTCTTCTATTTGGACTCATAGATCAGAGATCATCATAAACCAAGAGCGTGTGAGCCGTGGAGCAGCTGTCTAAACAGAACAGCACAAACATTAGCATATTAATGGAATTTTCATTTAGTTTCTGCATGTAGTTTTATTACCAAGCTTTTATCACCTCAGTAACAGTGATAAGCCAATTAAAGCATGTGGTCACTGAGACAACACAGTTCAGCTTTATAAGCAGATGGATCTATTAACAGCTGTTATCAGTGTTAGACAGGAGAAACAATTGACTAGAGCACAATAGTTAAAGCCATATTTATGTATGTACTGTATAGTCACATCTATTCATACAGCTATCTAGTTGTCGCTATTGGAACAAAAACATTTACTTTTTTTAATTGGCCAGCTGCCCTTTACATTGAGTCAAAATTCCATGACAGACAATGTTTCAAAGTGACTTAGAATAAAGTCTTTCTATATTAACTTACATTAAACATTTGAAAAGTTTAAGTGACAGCTGAAGGGTTGATGGAGTGTGTGTATGAGTGTGGTGTTAAATGCAAAATGATTGGGATGCAAAATTAATAGACTTGTCACATCTACATGGTGCACAGTCTTGCATTCCTCACCCTGATATCATAATGTCACTACATTTTTACCTAAAATATATACAAGCCCTTCGTCACTGTGTTTCCCACCTCTGGTCCTGGAGGCGTACTGCCCTGTTGATTTTAGTGTTTTCACTGCAATTGTTAGTTTAGAAAAGGACCAGTGTTGGGGAATACTGCTTAATTGCATCAATGTATGAAGTGATTGTTAGTTCCAGTGTTCATGAAGATATTGCATGAGAGAAACTTGCTCCCAACCCTTCTTTTAGTTTTGTGAAAAACTGTGTAGACATTCCTCCATTGTCTTTGTACACTTTCTCATTATACCTTGAATTCCCAGTGTAGTTCAGAATGACTTCTGTCTGTATTGTGACTGTACCTTTCATTCTTATGGGGTTTGTTTTTCTACTTTTTGTGCTTGTATAGTATATCAAATCTAAATGTGAACTCTCATGACAAATAAAAGAATCTTCACTTGTGTTACATACTGGCCTTATGTATGTGTAGAATGGTAAAACCCGCAACAACTCTATTTTCATAATGCACATACGCTGCTTATCAATTTTCAGGGCTTTTGCCAGCTTTGAGTCACAGAAGGCCTCAGCAAGCAAATGGGTTCTCTACACAAATAACATTTCTTATTGTGTTCTGCAAGAATCTTTTGTCTTCATCTTTAATCCCACCATGCTGAAGGTGGGATCATTGGTGAGGATCATGCAGGACTAGCACATTTATCACTGTGTTCAGAAAGACATTTCTCTCAGGAACAGTTTTATGTCAACACGCAAGTTTTTGTGCAGTTATTTTTTTAACTCAAACCTTCAGAAACTCTTCATTGTTGATAATTTGCAGTGAAATGTGGAACCAACTGTTGTAGTTTAAACATTAATCTGAAGGACTGATGTTATTGATTAACTCATCACTTGGCCATGCTGTGACAATTCAGTCAGAATCGCTTTCATTTCACAGTGAGTGGACAAGGAGCCAACATCTGAGCACATATCCACACAGAAAAGGTATTTCATTTTCCTTTTAACCTTAATTTTGTTTGTGGTTTAGTTTACTCACAGGTCAGGTATTAAAGAGGTGGAAAATACTTTAAAGAGGTGGAAAATACTTGTACTTTGTTACTACTATTTATTTAATCTAATTGAAAACCACTCATTACTCATTACCTTTATTAATATCATCAGTGTAAATCAATTAATAATATCAGTGTTAAATGAAACTTCCCACAGCAATCCACCTAATGACTAAAGCCATGAGTTTTTTTAACAATATCACACTATATTATGAGCATAATTTTATACATTTAATCTGTTACTACAATATATGTGTTTTTTATTCAAGTATGTTTTAGACTTTTAATTGAAACACAGTTTAAGAACTGATGTACTAATGTATTGATACTGGTGGTAATTTTGTATCACGGTCTTGTATCACAGAAAACTAGTCAGGAAGATGGTGTTCAAGTAGAAAACGAGTTTTTCGGCTGTGCACAACAGGAGAGTGGCAAGTTCACATATAGATGCTCAGTGCGTCTCTAATTAGACAGAGAATCCGTTTGTAAATATTCAACCCATTGACAAGACAGGGTGTAAATCACAGGCCTGGGCTAACCGGAGTCAGAGGACCCTAATCAATGCGATAGCAGTGTTTCACAACAGAAACCTAATGGTTCAGAGAATGCACTCAAGAGTAAGTATGAGACACACAGTTCCAGAAACGTTCCATTCTTTTTATCTCAAGAGCACAGAGTCACACAGATATACTGGGAACATAAGGCTACATGTGGAGAACGCAGATCCATCCAGGGATTCTTCTACTTATTCTTAATTCTAAATCTAAAAGGTTCAGCATGTTGAACAGCACTGTTCCTCAAATATATGACGAAGCATAAACAGTTAAATATGAAAATGATGATGAACAGAAAACTGAAACTGCTGTGACTGCCAGTCTTGATTGGTTCTGTGCTGAAATTAAAGTAAATAAAACTACAAGACGAACTATTAAAACAGAATGTTTGCCTCGTTTTAATGAATAGTTCATGTCTAAATCTACCACTAAACAGATCCGGTATGACAACACCCAAGACTGAAAGTCCTCTCTCAACCCATGTGCTAAATACTGCAGATGGGGTTCCTGGAGCCCGCATGGCTCTCAGCCTGCATCGCCTGGACCCTCAGATGGCCCTCTGGAACCTCATAACTATAGAGTATGTGCTTTATCAGTCAAGTCAAGTAGATTTTATTGTAATTTCTACCATATACACAGTACATAGTAAAAAAGAAACAAAGTTCCTCCAGGACCATGGTGCAACACAAGAGCAGAACAGAACAAGTGCAAAACAGGAGACAGGACAAGACAAGACAATGTATAATGCGGCACCAAAGTGTTGGACCCAGAGTGGCCGCTGCGTCCTAGCGCGCCGCCATCTTGGCCAGTTATTGATATTTCTACTGGATCTACTGATGCATTAATTTGTGTGTTTCAGAAACAGGCTATACTCTTCCAAGAAAACTTTACTGTAGATATTAAAACATTGGTGTAAGGATTTGATTTTACATACTCACAAGAGCAGCTGTCAGGTTAAGTTCTGTTGATGGATGATTCGTTCTACGTAACTAACACCACTCCTACTCATCCCAAAGGTAGAGTATAGAGCTTCAGAGAAAGCAGTTCCACTGCTCCACTGTGGGGGTTTATACCCCTCTAGCTACATTTGACTTTGGACATGGTGACCTAAGCTCACATGTGGAGACTCCAGAGCGTCCCATTATACGACAGTACTTTACTGTGAAGATCGCACAAGCCATGTGGCCTTCATTGAACACCTGTGGTGGCCCTTTAGCTGAATTCAGTTAATGGAAGTGGTGTCTGTTGGGCATACAGGGTTTGTGTAAGCCTTAGTCACAAACAAACATACATGAATGAATGAATGAATCTACAAACCAATCAGTGTAGGTATATTTTCTGTATGAATTCCCTTCCAGAACCACAGATAAGGATGGCCGCTGTTCAGATTTAGTCTCCAGAGGGGCTTTCACTGCAGGCATGTATAAATTACGCTTTGAGACTGGCCAGTACTGGGAAAGTTTGGGCCAGACCAACTTCTACCCATATGTTGAGGTAAGTGAGTGAAAAGTAACTGAAATAGATTTTTACAAAATGCTAAATTGATACATTTATATGATGCTCTATCATGAAGGTCTTCTGAAAATGTAAATTTTCACCTAGATTGTCTTCACTGTAACAGACCTGGACCAGAGACTTCATCTGTCTCTACTACTCAGCAGATTCTCCTACAGCACCTGCAGGGGCAGTGGAAGTACACTGGATACAGATCTTCAGCCTTAAATTGTTCTCTGATGCACTTATGTCTCCGTGAAAAGGATCTTTATGATATTTGTGCTGCTGGAAAAACTGATGGAACTGCAAGAAATTGTGTTGAGTCTTTTTCCCCATAAACCAACCGATGTTACAGCAAGTGATGTTGAAAGGCCATACTCCACTGTGGTGATTTATCCCAAAGTGCTGAGAAATAAATGAATAAATACTGCTTTTGTTTGAAATTTCTGTTCACAATTACACCCTTACACAAAACTTTTCAGTCATCTGGTTATTTAAGTCTGGGGCTTTTATAATATAAGTGGACTATATTACATGCAGTGAGGGTAATGACATTGCAATTACTTTTTCCATCCTTTTATTAGAGAAGTAGTGTAACGCATTTTAGTGCCTACTGAAATGCTTTATTTGTGTTACTTAAATGCATACAAACATAAAATTTATTTCTGTATTATCTGTGTCTATGCTTTTTTGTAATTTGCGCCCATGATTTTAGTGCCGGAGAGACTTTATGATGAGCACCTCATATTCTAGAACAGGACTGCAAGAAGAAATTAGCATGGCCTATTTGCAAAGTTGCCACACAAGATCAGTAAACGTCTGATAGGGCTGCACAATACACTGTCTGCTAATCATTGTAATATCGAACTGCAATACTGCTATTGCAAAAGGTTGCAATATGCAAATAAGGCTCTAACCAATCACAACATTTCTGATAGGGCAACAAATCACAGTTCTAGGTATGTGACTGGGAGTTCAGATGAAGGTTTTTATGTAATCCAACAAAAGTTTAAATATTTTTAACCATTACGTTTTATGTCTTTAACCATTAATGGCCGATCTTCAGGGCTAAACTCCTGTAGCCAGAATGAAGAGATATATTTAAATATGCGGGTATTGTGACATCACAAAAACTTATTTTCAATGAGCTTATTTTCAAGTAATGGACTGTTTGGATGAGGGAGTAAACGTATCATTTGAAACAATATTTACAGACTTCCAGCCTTTTTAATTCCTGTAAAGTCATGAAATGGGCTCATTATTATAGTGAAAGGCATAGCAATCGCAATCTGTAGCAGTTTAGCCCTATAGTTTAATCATGCTAAAAGGTGAAACTGATGGATAAAGACCCCTGTGCAGAGAAGGAGAGACACTACCAAACATAAACAGATCAGACTTTCTTTATATTCATAAACAGCTCTGTAAGCTTTCCATTTACACACAGTTATTTTAGTACCAACCTAAAAAACAATTACAAGTGAATATTTAGACTGTAGAGAAATAACTACACTATTTTAAAATGTGTATTTTAAATCAATACGCTTCAGCATACCAAGACATTTGGAAAACGTCATGCTTCCAACTTTGTGGACACAGTTTGACTCCATAAAGACATGCCTGGATGAGTTTGGTGTGGATGAACTTAACTGGCTCACGCAGAGCCCTGACCTCAACCCCATCCAACATCTTTGGGATGAACTGGAACAGAGATTGTTGGCCAGGCCTTCTAGTCCAACATCAGTGCCTAATCTCATAAACGCTCTAAGCCAACGTGGAAGGACCACCACCTCCTGCGGACCTGTTCTAAAAATACCACAACTCACAGGTGAGCAGCGTCTAACATTTAATTTGATCCTGTTGCTATCGTTCGTTAATCACATTCGTATTCATATAGATTTGAAAATGACAATATCTAAAAAAGCATTTTAAACATGTTTTCATATACATGGTTTTGGTAAGTTAAGGTAAACTCTGTTCTTCTGCCCTTCTTATGGCTCGAGTACCCCTGAAGTAGCTCTCAGGTTCAAAAAGGTTGGTGACCCCTTCTCAGCAGAATGCATGGGCACAAGTTCCCACAGAAACACTCTAAAATCTTGGGAAAATCTCCCAAGAAGAGTGGAAGCTGATATAGCTGCAAAGTGGGAACGAACTCTATGATGAAGTTTATGTATTTGAATGCAATGCCATTCAAGTTTTTGTAATGGTAAGGGGTCCCAATAAGTTTGTCCACATATTGTATGACAAATTATTACGCGGACAGTTCTGATTGGCTGAACTATTGTAAAAACGCCTCATTACAACTGTACTCTGGATTAAAGCCCAAAATCTCCAAAAATCGGTGGGGTGTTGGTGCTGTAGTGTTTGACGATTCTGCTGCTTCCAGGGACTACTGAGTGAACTGATTAAGTAAGAACATGGTTTTGTTTCAACTGAGGTACTGACGGATTTGTTTTCTTAGCCTACAGCTAGGCTAATTAGCAAACAGGCTAAAGGACACCATTGCTCCATTATTATTCATACATTAATTATTAACTTCAAAATGTATTACTATCCTTACTATGTGAGCCCCTGTAAATCTGTCATATATGAAAGTGGAGAATATCTGCTAATCTTATTTTTTTTTTTAGAAGAAATGGTCCCTTGCATGTAATCAATTTAAAGTTTGAAACACTGTGTCTTAAATTCCTTTTATTATTTATTTTCATTTTCAAACACTATTTTATTGACCCTAGCACACAGCAGTCAAGACAGAGTTCAGAAATGTAAACAAATAAGCACATAAAGTAAACTGAAAGAAGAGGAATTGGAGACATAAAAAATGACAACAGTAGCAACTAATTAAAAACGAATGACAACATACATAATTTAGAATTGTAAGCAAATAAACCATGCCATGAGACACTGAAAGACAAAAGGAATTACCGAAACATACAAACGACAAGAGGGGCAGCTAATTTTAAAAACTGCTATTATTACTACTACTACTAATAATAATAATCTCTCAAGAGTTGAACAGTCTCAATAAGCACTCTCGCAGTTGCCAAAAGATTAAAAATTCCACATTTTCCCCCACTGTTGAGAAAACAACGGTGAAACATCACTGTGGTGGCTTGACGATTCCCCTAAGGTTCTAGTCGAGACTAAAAGTTTAAACTAAATAAGGGGAGCATTCAATATGTAAAACAATTTCTTTCCCTGCTTCAAAATGCTAAATTTTGCCTACTATTGAAAATGCCATTTATAACACATCCCCTGGTAACTGAACCGTGAGTCAGTCTGTAGCTGGCAGTTAGGTAGCGATTAAATATACAAACGACTTGACGGCTCTCTCGGTGCACAGTTTTTCTAGCGGGATTTAATACACCAGGAGGCATAAGCACTGATAACTGACTGCATTTAAAAACAGCAACAATTAAGGTACTCGAATTATATTCGCTGTCTGTTTTAATTTTAGACACTAAATGTTCACCCTTAAACAAAAACAAGCATGAAAAGGGTAAAGCCACACGTGTCTTAGGCTAATGTTTTCTGTCCTAATATAAATGTGTGCCTCTCATATTTCAGAGGTTTTCTGTTTGGTGTAATGCTGCCTATCGGTGTTATGATAAATATAAGTTGGACGTTTGCACAAGTTTGAATTTCGAATAGTACATATTTGAGTAAATTAAACAATGTTAGTAAATATGTTTGATCCCGGAGTTGTTGAATTAGGGTGGCCTTTCAACATGGCGGAGAAGTGTGCCGTTCGTCACCGTTGTTAGATGTTGTTTTATGTGCATTATTTTGATATATCTTAATTTGACTGTTTTTTTATTTTATTTTATAAAATGGACTCATTAGCAGCGTGAGTTTTTGACTCTTACAGTTTTTGCAGTCGGCCATGTTGAAGATTTAGCAATGTGCTCTCGTTCATCTCACATTTATCCTTTATGATTTTGTTTAATAGTCGTGAATAAAGTAGAAGTTAGCTTGAGGTGATGTCTGTTATATGAATGGTACACTATGTGCACAAATGTATTGGGACGCATGTCCTTAACACCAACATGATGTTGGATTCAAATACATAGACTGTAATATGGAGTTGCACCCCCCCCTCCCTTTGCACGTATGCATTCTTCCACTGTTCTTGGAAGGGTTTCAACGAGTTTCTGGAGTGTGTCTGTGGGGATTTGTGCCCATTCATTCTGTGGGGCATTCATGAGCTCAGGCACTGGTGTTGGATTCGAAGGCCTGGCTTGCAATCTCCGTTCGAGTTCTTCCCAAAGGTTGCCCTTCACTGGAAGGGGCTTTCCGAATTCAGTAATTAAGGTGTGTCCCTAGGCTTTTGTCCATATGTTGTATTTTTTGGCTGGTCATTTAGTTTTATTGTTTTGATCTAATTGTTTTTTTATGGTTGTGTTTGGTTTTTCAGATTCTGCAATGGAAGTTAGAGAGATGATAGAAATATCAGTAATTAAGGTACAGTGCATCACTGTAACTGTAGAAATATAAGTAAAATGACCATGTTCCCAGGTGTATTTGGCAGATTTTTTTAGTAGCCTGATTTTTTTTGTAGTGAAAAGAACATGTCAGATCACCCTTACCTTCAAAATGTTTCAGATATATCATAGATGGTGTGAGTCTTTATCATGAAGTGCTATAAACTAAATGTATTAAAGCAAGAGTGAAAGCACGATGAACATCAAATGGTGCTGTGCTGTGTTACAATACCACACTGTTGTATGAAATGACTAAATGATGTTCTGCATCACATTCAGACTTTCACATGCAGATGTAGATGTACTGTTTCACAGAAGGTGTAATGTAATGTTTGTAATGTAATGTAAGTTTGTTTCCTCTGAAAGATTGAGGATCCAGGATGTCTGTGGGGAAGGATTGTGAGAGAACCTGGTAAGCTTGGTGAGAGTCCTTGTGAATATGAGGACCTGCAGACTAAAATGAATCTCTTCTATCATGAAGTGAATCTGGATGAGCAGAAAATAAAACCAACAACCCTCAAGGAAGGACAGGTGTGGTACACAAAATCTGTCACCAAGGTTGTGTATTGAAAATAGAATGCTGACATTTGTAGTTAGTTTTAATTTAGTTAGGCAGGCTTTTATTTTAACTGAAAGGCAGTCATTTTGTTACATTTCTCAGAGCTTACAGAGCTACACATTGTTTGTATGTGTTTTTCTAGATGTGTGTGGTGTTTTACCCAGCTCTTAGGAGCTGGTGCAGAGCCGCAGTGGAGTCTCTGTTTAAGGGGACTCTGGGCAGAGAGGCATTGTGCTTCTTAGTTGACCATGGAGAACGCATTGTTGTCAGTACAGATAAGTATGTGTAGCAGATTTCTGCAAAACATTGTTTGGAGTTATGTCTAATGCTTCAGTTCAGACCACTTAAATGTATGTTAATTTGAGTACGTCCATACATTAGTTTGAGTATTAAACTTTCAAATATCTTGCAGTGTGAGAGCTCCTCTTGACAAGTTCCTGCAGCTGCCCTTCCGGGTGCGAAGGTTTGGGTTGGCGAGGATCCATCCTCTGAGACTTGAGGTGTCCATCTGTAATGAAACAGCAGAGCTAGTGTAAGACCTTTTATACTGCACAAACAAGCACCCAGAACACATCCCTTTGTAAGCATTGCAACTGTATTCATTGCACATTGAATTTGATGGTAGTTTTTGTTTTTGTGCATCGTTTTTAGTCTATCACGTCAATGGGACACCTCTGCCACCAAATATCTGCACAATCTGCTACAGGGTAGATTTGAATACACACACATGCTTTGCTCATGTAAAAGTTTTGTCTGTTTCCATAAATATTTAGATTGAAGGAAATATGTAATTAATTGTAACTTCTTATTTTCAGTGTCTACTCTGACTGAGGCTGTTTTCCGTGAAATAAATGCGGATTGCACTGCTGTTGAGCTGTACTTGACAATCAGCAATGTGAAGGTGTTTTGTTTTCTTTCACAGCAATTCGCTAGGCATATGGGCCTTCTGGTGTAGTTAATTGATATTAAACATTCAATATACCTGTCAAACTGAAATTAGATATTGAAACAACGGTTACGTTCTTTGAGTAAAAATAATTTTTTTCCTGCCATGACAATAAGATTTACATCTTTTGTGTGGTTTAGGGGACATTCATTGTGTATATTGCTCTAGTCCACGTTGGTGGTCCACACAGTATTTTTACAGATCGATGACTAGTGGGCAAATTGATGTGTTTTACCATTAAGTCAAATGGTCATTCATAGCATATAATTGGCTAATTTTCATTAGCATTATGTTTTGAATGTTTGTGGTTTGCCACAATTAATTAAGTGTTTTTGATTAATTTGAGCAAAGCATTTTTATTGGAGCACATTGCTAATTTGAAGATGCAAATAATAATAATCTTGCAGCATTAAAAACTCATCCATGAAGCTTTCAATTAAGAGACACCTTACCTTCTCTAACAGATTCAGCTTCTATATTTATTGATTTTGATGTGAAAATCAAATGGAATAAAAGTCAGTAGACTATTTTTGACCAGCTTGTTAAACAAGGTGTCTTTTATTTGACATTTTCCATGTTTAGATCTGTGTGAATGATGACTTGGTGGTGAAGAAATTTGCCTGCTTCTCAAGTGAGAAGGCAATCATGGAAGAGCAGAGGGGCTCCATAGATCGCTCTCCCATCAGCCTTGCCTGGGACATCTTCTCCAGCCCTCAGCAGATCCTAAAAATGAATGGCTACTGTACAATGAGGTTATCTCCTTCACATGTCTTAACCAGGAAGGGTAAGTAACACGTTTGTGTCACTTAAGTGGTACTTGCCCTGTTCATGTGGTAAGTGGTGGAAGTATGTTACTGTTTGCATGTTTCATGACCTTTATTTTTCCTGCCCAGTAACCGGTCACCTCAGACTCTCAACCTGCAATGAAACACATGTAACCCCTTTTGCCAAATCCCCAGTGTCTGCAATGAAACCACCTGATACGAACGGAGAAACATATTCTGTAAGTCATGTACCCAGACTAGAAGTAGTGAGCTAAGATTTCATACAGCCTTTTCAGATTGAACATTTTAAGGTGTGTTGTGGTCCTGATGTTTTAGGGAGAAACTGAAGAATTTTATAAGGGATCGGTGACCAATGGAGTAAGTGGCAAATATAGATCTGTCAAGACCTCTGGGAAAGAGACACAGAATACTGGGTAAGTTAAATGATGGTGTTAAGAATTAAAGTTATGCTTGAAGTCACGATTGGGCAAATGTACAAGTGTTATTGAAGTACATGTATATCATAATTATTCTGCCATATTAATATTTGTATAGACGTTCATATTCATACCAATCAGCTACAACATTTAATCCACTGACGGGTAAAGTGAATAACATTTATTATCTCATTACATTGGCACTTGTCAAGGAGTGGGATATATTGGGCAGTTAGAATCAGGAAAAAGTGGCAAGTGTATACATTTGAGTTACTTTAATAAGGGCCAAATTGTAACATTGTAAGATTGCACATTGGGAAGAGGGCAAGCCACCAGAGGCAGTGTAGTGTTCTGTTGGATGCACCAAATTCAGTGAATTAGCTTTTTATCCTTGCTAACTAAGAATGTGTATGAAAGAAGGCAAAACACTAAAATATGCTTTTCATCTCTTTCAGTAACTTTAATCAGACAGAGAATACAGACAACACCCTTGCAAAACGGTTGAACTTGAACCGATTGAAGAAATTTCATAATCCCTTCTCATGTTCAGACTTGATTATCAAAGTAAGAATGCCCTTTATTGTATTGTCTAGATATTTAGCAATATATAATAGGTTATAGTTATGACCAAATTTGTTTTTTAGCCTGATGAATATGATGAGCAGAACCAGACGACTTATAAACCAGGACCAAGAGAAAATGATCTCACATCCTACCATGAGCAGGACTCCGCTGTCTGGTAGGGCTGTCAAACAATAAAACGTCAGAAAAGGTCTCTGAAAATATTTGTGGAGAGAGGATAGTAAATTTATTTCCACTCATTCTTTCAGTGAACAGAGTGGCTCTGACCTGAGATAATAAAAAGTAGTTATTTTTCTCATGTTTAAGCAAATGTCTTGTAATGTGTAAATTACATGACATGTTCAAATATTCAGGGGAATATTTATTGTATTTGCTGATGTGTTTTCATTTGTAACTCACAGCTGTGCAGGTAAAGCCCCTACAGAGCTGAAAGAGACAACATTCACTAAGGAATCAAATTCCAAAGACCAGCTAGACTGTGCTAGGTGGGTCATCTTTTTCATCCAATTTACTGTTTTTTATATTACAGGGTGTCTGCTGGGTTTTAAAAAGTATTAAAAAGTGATGAATCAAAATTGCTATATTTAAGGCCATTAAAAGTGTTAAATTTGTTTTTAGCGGTATTTTTTTTAAAAATGGGTATTTTTTCAGACTATGAGGTTTCCTATTTTGAGTGAAATTCTATCTGCAAATGTTTGCGTTAGTTCGTTTAAACGTAGGCTTTAGTGTATCTGGGCACATAAACAAAAATCCTCGTCTCAATCCTTAAGTCTCATATGGATTAAAGTTTTCCGTCGCTATGCCGAATTTCCATCAATGTAGGGCGCTAAAGCTCAATTTTGAGATTGATGCAGATCAGAGAAAAAGTTTTGTTGGGGGGTGAACAAGCTTCAACAGACAAAGTTCTGGTAATGCTGTCTTTTTCCTTGGTTAAATTACTATTTAGTTATTATTCTTAAAAAAAATAATAAACATTATGGTTTTGGCAGTTCACGTAAATATTGATGGCTGCGGAGTAGCCCACAGGCTACAAGCTGTTTCCTGACAGATTTTTTTTTGCTTGAATGTATGAGTCTCAACTGTACGCTATGATTGATGCTGACGTCATATTCAGTGGTCGTTCGACAACCATCAGCGTTGTCAAGGGCAACGTTTTCTGACCGCTGGGTGAAAGACCCTGTGTTTAAGGACTGGCTCAAGCCTGTAGTAGGGAATAACTGGCAGGCTTATTGTTCGGTATGTAAAAAAAACATAGATGTCAACTGGATGGGAGCTAACGCACGTCGGTCGCATATACAATCCACTAAACATGAAAAATGGAATGCGCGGTCGGCGAAAGCACATTTTATGTAGTTTTATTTTTACTCACGAAGTGAAATAAATGTGCAATATGTGGTTCAACATCAGTGAGTCTGTAAATCTATTCTGTTGTACAGTGTTATATGTCAAAATCTGCGTAAACGTTAGAAAGGTCGTTGATTAACACTTGCAACTCTGTGTCGTGATGGTTTTTAAAAAAAATCCAAAGGTAGTAAAAATGGTATTAAAAGGTATTAAATTTAACTTAAGGATTGCTGTATATACCTTGTGTTAGCCTCTGTGTTGTTTTGTTTATGTGTAGACTGCTACAGTTTCTGAATCCAGATGCTATTAATTCTGACCCAGAATGCATTGATGACAATGTAAGTGCTCGATCCACACTCATGTGTTAATCTGAATCATCTTGCTGCTATGAATGAGATAAGCTGAGGATTTACGCTTTGTGTGTGCCAGGTTGTGTGCTTTGATCCCAGCAGGAGTGGAGTTTTAATTCACTCACCTTTCCCCATCAACCCCTGCAAGAGCTTGACCCATGCTCCCATTACTGAGCAGTTCCGCAAGGTACCTTAAACTTTTCTTCTCTGTGGTATTCAATATCCATTTCCATACATTTATCAACTCGTTATATTAGTGGTTTATCATTCAAAGTGTTCAAAGTTGAAGTTTCTCTGTTTTAATACATTTGTATTGTGAATGCAAAATATGATGCACCCCGTGTTCTATTTAGTCTTCCTTTCTTTTTGTGGTTAGTTCCTGTTAAGGAGAAGGTACAGTGAGCCATGCTTCACTGAGAGCTACTGCTGGCCACCTATTGGATGGGGTTGTGACACAGTGCTAGTGTGCCCCAGTGAAAATAACCATCTCTACTACATCCCTCCTCTCCTGGTTCAGCTGGAGCTGGTCCCTCTGGGCAGAGCTCTCACCAAACTCACTGGGGTGAGCAAGACACCAGAATACTCACTGAACCATGTTTATGTACTTACCCACTTTCTTAAGCACTCTACCAATCAATCTTAATCCTTTCTAACTGAACATTTTAAATACATGTTTGGATAGAGAGTTCACATTTTATCATTCAGTGGGTTAAATTACTTTTTAGCTTTTTGACAATAATCCCATCCTCTTGCTTCTTTTTCAGCCCGTAGCAGTGATACTTTGTCCTGGGTGGGAGAAGGTGCAGTTTGTAATTGGTTTTCTGGAGGAGAGCCAGGCAGCTGCAAAGTTCCACGCTTCTGCTGTGCAGCTTGGATTGGGCAAAGATGAGGCCAAAAACACCAAGATTCAAAACAACTGTGAGCATGCATTGCTTCTGTTTGCATCGTTTAAGATGCATTTCCAAATTTGAAGTAGGATAGTTGCCATAGGCATAAGTGAATCTGATCACATTCTCTAGCCATAAGTATTACCTTTGTTTTTGTTCATTACGTATCAGGTCAGTTGCTGGTCACCACCCCCTTTAACCTTGTGCGGTTACTTGAGGTACACCACTTCCTCTTCCTTAGACTCTGCTACCTGGTTCTGCATGAAGCTTCTGAGCTTTATTCACGAGCACCTGATGAGGTTAGAAGTAAAGAGAAGAGGGGAGTGGAAACAAGAACAAACATTTGACATCAGTATGGTGACACAGTTTCTCTCTCCCCCTCTCTGAAGATGGCAGCAGTCTTACAACATTTTCAGAAAGTGGTGTCGAGAGAAGAAAGATATGGGTGTCCTCGGCAGATTGTTGCTGTTAGCAGCCACTGGAGTAGAGAACTTGAAGACATGGTTCGGGAATACATGGTTGCCCCCTGTATCATCATAACAGTTCCAAACGAAGCAGCGGTGTACGGTGGTGTTCATCAGGTCAGGCGCATGTCATTCTCCTTGTAGTGATCCTCAGAGAGACAATGTGAGAATGTTGTTTTAAACTGTTGTACTTGATTGACATCATTGACCGGACCCAAATACCTTGTATGTGCTCGCTCATACGCTTCTAATTTAATTCTAATTCTGATGATCTTCATTAGGGTTTAGTTTGGTAGTTGACCTTACTTTTATATTAAGAATAGTGTCTTCTAATTTAAACACATCTGTGCAGTCACATTTTGTAGGGAGCTGAATACATGTTTTCAAAAGTAGCAGAAATGAAGCCTGTTATTTTAAACATAAAATAAGTAACAAATATTGCATGTTTCGTGTGTGTGTGTTTTTGTTTTTTTTTTATGTTTAAATCCTATTTGTCATCCAAAGACAATTCTGTTGTGTCCGGACTGCAACAAGATCTCAGTTTTGCTCGGTTCGCTGGACTTCAGTCCTTCAGTTCCACAAAAAAGCATCATCTTTACGAACACACCAGAAGAAGTGGAGCATGTTTACAGGGTACAGTGGTTATGTTGGTTTATAACTGTTACTATGCCGGTTTGTAATCGTCTCACTTTTCTGAAGTTTAGCATGTTTTTTTTTTTTTTTAAGGATATTTAGTGAAGATAATGGTTGTGAGACTTGGTGTAGTTTTTTGTCTGCAAATGCAACTCAAATTCGACTAACCTGTTCTATACATTTATGCAGGCTGTCAGCAACACAGCAGCATTCTCATTGAAAGCGCATGAAGGCATTACTGATCATTTTAAATTTGTGGTTGAGCAGTGGGAAAAAGATGTTGGACCAGGCACACATGTTGTCTTGGGTATGTGTATTGTGAGATCTTTTAATTACTCAGCATATTTACGTATGTTTAATGAATATATAGTTTATTGACATTTTGTACCACCTTCTCCCAGTGACCACCAATGATTGCATGAAGGCTCTTGGTATCAGAGATGCCACATGTGTGGTGCATTACGGGTTCCCAATTTCACCTAAACTATTTGGGAACCGACTGTTCTCCATGTCAGAGAACTTTAGGAATCTCTCTAACAAGGTAGTAAATCATGCCTTTTGTTGACTGTTTCAGTTGACCTCTTGGTATTTGTTGAACAAATGAGTATTTTCTAAATCTTGTAAAGTGTGTGTGTGTGTGTGTGTGTGTGTGTGTGTGTGTGTGTGTGTGTGTGTGTGTGTGTGTGTGTGTGTGT
>JBBPDC010168297.1:0-17463 GCA_037974485.1 Hemigrammopetersius urotaenia | reverse complement strand
ACCCATCAGACTCGATAACTCCTCCCCCTGTCACACACCCATCAGACTCGATAACTCCTCCCCCTGTCACACACCCATCAGACTCGATAACTCCTCCCCCTGTCACACACCCACAACAATCTGTGCAGTAGACTGATGCTTCTAGTGTCATTTCCTGCAGTGTTTAAACCACTACCTTCATTTGTGTGACTATGTGCTTTATTTTTGCTATGATACACAATAGTCTACCATGTGCAACACTGCGCAATTTTCACTATGTGCATTACTATCATTATTATGTGTTAAAATGGGTAATAATATCACTACTTCAATATTAATGACCAGCTACTCTATTATAGCAATAACAGACCCACTACTAGCGTTACAGTAATTCACTGGACTGTATTATTAATACAATGTATGTATCATAGTGTATTTCATATTGAGTATTGCAGCAGTTTCCTTCGGGAATCAATGAGGTTTTTTTATTCTGATTCCGATTATAGTTCCCTCAACAACTTTAGAGTGTTTGATCTGAGATATGCAGTATAAACGTCTCACTAAGTAACCAGGGGTGTGTTTACTTTGGCACGGTGCCCTTTGATCAGAAGAGGCACTCATGTTGTTAATGTTCGCTGGCCACCAGGGGGTACATATGTATAAAGATACATAAACAATATGTGTATGAATTTGAGTATAAAAGGTGTAGTGTCTGCGATGTGTAAATGTAAAAAAAAGTAAAATGTAATTAAATGTAATGTAATTCTAAATAAATATGTAGTAAGGAATAAACTATTGTTACAACATAAAAAAATCATAGTAATTAATAAACTAATATGTATAATAAATGTATAATGTATAATAAAATGTTATAATATGTTGGTAAACTCGCGCGCCCTCTAGTGCAGGAGTGTAGTGTAGGAGTCTATAAAGAGGCGCTGCAGTCGGAAGAGTCCATTAGTGCGGAACCAGAGGGGGGTGGTTCGGGAGAGTCTATGGTGTTAGAGGGGGAAACCGAAAGGTGTGGAGCGGGTGTGAGGGAGGACGCTGTCTCCGTGGGTGGAATGTCCTCTCAGGACACGCGTGGACCGATGTTTCTGGCGGTGGTCGTGGTGTTCGTGGCCCTGTGTGCGGCTCCTCTTGGCGCCGACCTCCCCTGTGAGTACCGGGAGTGTGTGTCCCCTCCGGCGGGCTGACTGTAAACACTGACAGATTTTACAGCGTATAAGTTTATTTGCATTAAAACGTTTTTTAGATCCCCTTGAAGGCCTCGGTGCAGCTGTCTGTCCCCATTTACAGTCCGATTTACTCTCATTTAGAGCCACTCACTCCGGCTCCGACCGCTAAGCTAAAGCAAAAGTAAACAAACGGAGAGACCTTTTCTTTATCAGCTGTATGTTATGCTTTCTTGACCACGCTAAATAAAAACCCCTGAAGACTTCCGGGCTCAGACTGCAGATCACAGGAGCTGAGATAAAACAACCGAGCGAGAAACAGCCCGTAAAACCAAAACCACAGGACGTTCGGTTCCGTTTACTCCCATTCAGTCCCTTTAGTCCAACCTGAACAGAAGGCTGCTGTGTGTCTCTGCCGCTAGAAATTTAAGTAAATAATACCAGAGAAACCGCGGGCTGTCACACTTAATACCGAGTTAAAATAATGACCCACTGACGCTAATGCATTACAGTAAGCAGAGCAGGTTGGTTGAGGTCCAGAGAGGAGAAATCCAGTCCAGGCTTTTGCTCCAGCTGCCTGGAAACCACTGGGTTCACTCTCAACATGCGGCATCACAGGTTACACCGCCTGACTGCTTTCCTCTAAAGCGTCTGAAGGTTCAGCACAGAACATTCTAACACTTCTAATTGATGAACACTGCAGGTTAATGGAGATTCAGGATTACAGTCGATAACACTGTCACCTTTATACTCGGAGTGTATATTTATACTGTTACACATCTGACTGTCCATCAGGAACTAAAGCATAATAAACTGCTGACACAACAACTAAACTGTTCAAAAAAGCCAAGCGTAAACCATCATTAACACCTAAACAGACGAAAACCAGCCTACAGTGGGCCAAAGAGAAGCAGTCCAGGACTGTGGATGTTATTCATTTACGTTAACGGCGTTTAGCAGACACTTTTATCCCTGAAAGTATGATTGGTGATGAGGAAGTCATTTTTATGGCGGAAAGTGCATCTTACTATAGAGCAAAGGACATTGAATCTTTTCTTCAGGCTCAATGACACGGCCGCCACACAGTTCAGATCACAGTCCGCTTTAACATATATAGTGGAAATTGAAAAGAATGGTCCATGACCGGGTTCCGTCCTGCAAAGCTGATCTGTGAACGGCTGTGAAAGTGCAAGACCCTGACTGATGAGGAAGATTGTTTTTCTTGAATGAAGTCCAAGCTGCAAAGAATTCAAGCTGCCATCAAAGCCAGAGGAGGTGCAGCAAAGTACTAACTGTGATTTTCTTCATGATTCCATCATTTTTACCTCATCATCGAGTCATGCCATAATAAAAGATGTGCAATTAATTACAGCAAGTTTTTTGGTTTGATTTACAAGGCCGTATCTGTGTCATATCTGTGATTTTTTGTTTTGTTTTTTTGCTGCAAAGGACAATAGCTGAGCAGTCTGCAGGAGCAGTGACTGTATATCTTTTGCCTGGGGCTGTGATCTGTAACTGCTACACCATCATTATGACTAATAACGCTGCAGTAAAAACAGAGAGGCTGCGATAGAAGCGGAGTTATTCTGCACTGGTCCGACACTCAGACCCATGGATTTGTGGAGGTCACTCCCTCTCAGAGGTCTCGGCGTCCTGCTGCCCTCCCCGGTCCCACCCAGGACCCGCGAGGCGGAGAGGCATGTGCTCTTTGCGAGACAGATTAGTCGAGACATGTGACTCGCAGGGGGGGCAGCAGGGTTCGTGCTGCTGAGAGTTGCAGGACGTCCTGGTCTCCGTCTCGCTGTTCTGGGTTAGAGAGCGACCCGGTGAGTGAAGTCTGAGGAGAAACAGGACCAGAGCAGAAGTAATGGAGGGTCTGGGTACAGACTGGGGGGATGGGGGGGTTAGGGGCTCATTTCATATCAGATAAAATCAGTTTCGGGGTTGTTGGAGTGTGTGTGTGTTGGGTGTGTGTGTGTGTGTGTTTGGGATGGTTGTGTGTTGTTATATTTGTTGATACGTGTTTGTGTGTGTGTGTGTGTGTGTTGGGGATGGTTGTGTGTTGTTATATTTGTTGATACGTGTTTGTGTTTGTGTGTGTGTGTGTGTGTGTGTGTGTGTGTTGGGGGGTTGCAGTGGTGTTTCTCTATAAATGCCAATGTCACTAAGTTTGATGTAGGACTGGGTGATTAATCGAAAAGTAATCGACATTCAGAACCTATAATCGATCAAATTTTTCCAGGTCGATTATTTTGATTACTTTCCCTTTAAAAGCACTACCGCGTGTGGAGTCACGTGACCCCGCTCCGTTATGTTACGTTATTCCGCCGACATGTCGAGCATGGAGAGCTTAAACACTGAGACAACTGAGCAACTTGTCAGTGAACTATGAGTGCAAAAAAATAAATAAATAAATAAAACTAAATTAAAATGTTCAATTAATCGAGATTTTGATTTTTAGGCCAAATCGCCCAGCCCTACTAATACGTGTCTAAAGTGTTGAAGGTAAACAATTCCTTCATTCTTTGAGAACAATTGGTGGATTCCTTGATTATCAATATGACTAATAATTACTTTTATAAAACATCAGACTGGGATTTGATTTCCTGTCTACTCCAGTGAGTCCTTGGGATAGACTTCTAATGCTACGTTTGCCTACATCTGTAACATTCGTAATTTGTAAGTCACTCTGGATAGTAGTCTACCAAAAGCATAGACAAAAGCATAGGTTCAGAGTTAAGTATTTACTGAAGAATGGTCTGTAAAACATGCAGAGGAAAGCCCTTGCTGAGAGTTGAGATGGCATCTAAGGAAAATTCTCAGCATTTCGACCTGATGGTCATGTAAACAAATTCTGAAAATATAATACCTCCCTTTGTCCAGCAGGCATCTATAGCTGAATTCTAGAGTAGCAAACAAACAGTTTAACAAGAATATGTGTTTAAGAATTGGTACTCCGTTGTGTTTGACTATTGATTTTCGCGAAATATTTTAATTACATCAGAAAAAGTTAAATTAGCTAAACATAGAACAGAAAGTAAGGCTAAGCTGTGGTGAACAATGATGACAAATAATGGGGAAAACCAGCCTTGGCTATATATTCTATGCTTTGGTTTGTCTGTACGGTTTGAATTGCATTTTAATTCATTAATTAATTTTATTTTTAATTAATTAATTCAGGTTAAAAAAAAAGCAAAAGAGAGAGAACACCTCAGCATTGTGTCTAAGAGGGAAGAAAACCGTTTTAACAACCGATTTCCACCATGTCAAATCAAACAGTCAAACGGTGGTCTTAGTTAACAAAAGCTTGGAATAATGAATATTTAATGATGGGTGGGCAGCTTATAACAGCCTAAAGGAATCCCCCTCCCCACACACACACACATACTCATACTCTGCTGCCCTGTAGTGCTTTGTCTGAGTACAACAACAGTTTGGGAGTTGTAAATTGATCCTCAGAGCCTCATTTTGACTGTTATTCTCACTCGCTCTCTTTGTGTGCACAACACTCTCTCTCTCTCTCTCTCTCTCTCTCTCTCTCTCTCTCTCTCTCTCTCTCTCTCTCTCTCTGTGTCTCTCTCTCTGTGTCTCTGTGTGTCTCTCTCTCTCTCTCTCTCTCTCTCTCTCTCTCTGTGTCTCTCTCTGTGTGTCTCTCTCTCTCTGTCTGTCTGTGTGTCTCTCTCTCTCTCTCTCTCTCTCAATGTCCCTCCCTCCCTCTCTAGTGTCACCACCTGCTCAGCCCCTCTCCCATGGGACTCCCTTCCTTCCCTCTAAAATCCCCCTTTTTTTTCCCTCCCTTTCCCCTTTCTCGTTTTGCACACACAAACACACACTTCTGTAGTCCCAGAGCTCCTAGATTTCCATTCTCAATTTAGGATTTAGGTGTTTTCTCTGTGGACAGTCAGCTCACTGTGTGTTTTCATGATGGGAAAAATGGTCAGTGTCTATTTGGGGCTCGTGCTCATGTTCATATGAAAATGAAGTCTTTAATTTTTAATATAGACTTTTTTTTATACAGCAAATACTGAAATGGGATAAGCAGGTCTAAGTATTACTTAGGCATTCCATAGTAGTACAATATACACAATAAACCACATTTCTATGCTTGTAAAGAGCTGAAGGATATGAAGCCTATAAATATTGTACCAAATTGTATGTTCTCTTCCCTCCCTTCAATACAATCCATATATGGAATATAAGCTACAAAAAACATCCTATTTTCTAATCATAGATTTTGTAATGTCAGAAAACCAAGACATCTTCTTATTCATGTACTATCCATGTACCAATTGACCAGTGCCTTTATTGGTTAAAAATTAGGCTTTTGTTGGATTACATGAAGATCTTGATTCATCAGAACACACAGTAACTCACCTGGAGCTGTGATTGGTCGCCCTGTCAAACACTATGATTGGTTAAAGGCTCATTTGCGTATTGCAGCCTTTTGCGATATCAGTATTGCAGAGACCGATACTGTGATGATGATTAGCATGCAATATATCGTGCAGTCTTATGTTGGAACGTAACCCAAGAATTTTATTTCGTCCAAACATGAGTGCATACTTTAAAAAAATATATTATTACAACACTTTTTTGACATTGTCAAATCGATGCAATTAAATCAGCATTATCAGTTCAATCCAGGAAACAATTTCACAGTCGGATGTGTCTGGCTCAAGGTGTGTGTTTAACCAGGAAAAGCGGTTTGGTCTGTTAGAAAGACTTGCAGTTCGGTTCCTTGTGAGCTGCTCAAGGGCACTAACGGATTTCTTCATAGGCGGGACCTTCAGTTCAAACTGTTCACCAAAATGAATGAGATACAGCTATTTGGGAAAATAACTCTTGTTTCAGGTGAATTTCTCTGTTCTTTGTAAGTTTTGCGCGTATAAACTAATGTTCTCATAACACTCCCTTTGAATTATGTTTTAGATACTTAAAACAAACGTGACTGACTGGTTTTGAAGTGTAACATAACAATATAAACTATTATGCAGTGCTATTTAATGAATGTGGAAGCTTGTCTATAAGTTTCATCACTGTGCCTTAATCAGAGTAGCACAGATCTGCGGCATCCTTTCCAGCAATTTTTGGAAATATTGCTGGATATAATTTTGAAGATCTATTATCTAGTTGAATAATGGATTTTTTTCCAATAATACATAAAAAAGAATGAATTGTGTGATGTTGAATACTTGTTGATACATGTTGATTCTTCCTATAAATATAAATGTGTATGTACATATATATTTCATAAATACAGGCCTGTAGTTAAATTGGGCTTTGACTTCAAAATTGGGTTTTGAAGATAGAAATTCCAGTAATTACTGAACATCACTGGAAGCTGATAGTTTAACTGAATGCCCAACTTACTCTAGGGAGGACAGAATATGGCCCAGTTGGACAGATAACATCAGAGTGAAAGAGGCTGCTGAATCAGTCTTTACGACTCTTTAATGTTTGATAAACTACTAGAGACTGAAGTTTAATGCGTGCCTGTTTAACACTGTCCTGTCCACCCTGTGCAGTTTAAATGGCAGAAATGGCAATGAAGGTATGAAGACTGGCTGAATTGGCATGTTTGTTAAAAATGGCAAGTGGAACAGTTGCTCAAGACAATGCAAAATCGAGCAGTAAATCCAAACAGCACTTGAGAACATACAGCGGGAGAGAAGAGGCCTCGCATTTCAGAGTTTTGAGATTCTTTGTCTCCTTTAAAATAAATTGGAGGCTTCTAGGACATACAACACAAATCGGGTCCTGTTCAGCCAAACTGTCCATTGTACTCTTTTGTATCCAAAGGGAGGATGTAGTTTATGTGATTTTGTGTTTGCTTCCGCGACTTTGTTTGAAGAAAGACGTCCGTATGTTCTTGTTTGCTTATATTTAAGTGTTCAAAGAGTGGAGAAGATGGAGTTTGTGCATTGTGAGGAAGGGGAAAGGTTTGTGTGTGAGGAAGGATGTTTTTCAAGATTCGGGATTCTTTATGCGTCACATACGCACTTATACAAGTACAACATGTAGTTATATGTGACCCTGGAACGTCTATCGTTAATACTATCATAAAGAGAAAAGTAAAAGTTAGAACTAATAGAAATATATTCGAATAGATATGAAGTGCGCAAATGTACATAATAGACTATGTGCTGTAAAGCGGCGTGTGCTAGTTGTTGTCTGCTGCTTTTAATATTTGCGTATGTGTGTGTTAGTGTGTGAGTGTACTCCCTCAGGTTGTGGGTTTCTCTTCTGTAATGTGTGGTCGGTGTGGTGGTTTGTATGTGTATCTGAAAATGGCTTTCTTCCTCAAGCGGCTTGCTCAGAACTCACCCATCAGTCGGTCTATCTGCGATAACATGAAAAACTAGGCCGTGTGTAAATGAGCCACTCCAGGAAGAGCCGAGTTTCCTCCCCTGCTCCGCCGGCGAGCGGCCCGATCACACTGCCGATAAACAGATGAGCTGAGTATGATGAAGAAAAGATTACACTCTCTTCTCCCTCTCCTTCCATTGCTTAATTTCATCTTTTGAAAGTGTCAATACTAATTTGATCTCTTCAGCATTATGGACAATTTGATCATAAGTAGGATCCATTTCCGGATACTTGAGTATTTGGCGACAGTTGTTGTTTCAGGCCTAACTGTCTCGGCCTACTTCCACTTAAAATGAAGCACCAAAAAGAATTTAAATTCAAGTGTGACCACTTCTTAAAGAAGTGCTCAGAAGCTTAATGCATTTTTGTCTGACCCCAAAGCTCAACGCTTAAGGGGATAGGAGATGGGAAAATTGCGAACTCTTTGTTACTCCGTCATGAACACGTCATAGGCTGAAAGACAAACTTGTGCCTATTTGAATAGAAAACAATGCCATTCAGTGTCAGAAACCACATAGCCAAGTCTATTTTGGTGCTTTTCCGCTGGCGCAAGGAACCACGGACAAATGTTTTTCAATTATAAATCAAGTGACCTGTACCCCTAGTTGTACATGCGCAGTCTTGGATCGGCTCGATGGCACAGCCAAAAGTGGACCGCAGCCGAACTGACCGCATTACAGCATTTTGATTGGTGCAAAAAAGTTGTCATGACAACCGACATGCTGAAATACAAACTAACAGCTGAGATGTTGATGAAGTACAAGCATTTACTATCCTTTTGGACTGTAGATGAATTTCAGTGGGAGTTTTCTAGAAATGTGAAGGTGTATCAGGACACCACTAAGCTGGGTTAGGTTTTCATCACAGCTCTAAACAAACCAAAAGCAGCTCTGAAAAACCCTCTACAAAGTTTTAATTTGTCCAAATGAGCTAATATGCAGACTGCCCCCAGATCTGCCGAGTGCTTTATCTGTGATAACGCTGAGACGGGACGACCTGCAGCAGGAGGGGGCCAGGTGTACACACACTGTCTCCCTGGCAACAGTTAGCATGGCTGCGAGGCTTGATGATTACACAGATGTAGGTTTCGCAGAGGAGGAGGCAACCGGTTCCCTCTTTAATCCAGGAGATAAACATGACCGGTCAGACACTCATGAGAGCTGTTCTGCCCGCTGCTTATTTCCTCCGGCCTGATAAGGAGGTGCAGAGGAGGGTTCGGAGGTTGAGATGACCCAACGCTGCTAAAAAAATAAAAGCACTGTGCTTGGGGGAGGTTTGGGAAAAAGCCTTTGGTTATCTGTTAATTCTTCTATTTCTTCTCTCTCTCCTCTCTCTCTGTATCTCTCTCCCTTTCTCTCTCTCTCTCTTTGTGCCTTTGTCTATTTCTCTCTCTATTTATCTCTCTCTCTTTCTCTATGTCTCTCTCTCTCTCACACACACTTATTCTCCCTGCCCCCTCTCATCTAGTTTGCACAGCTCAAGCCTGATGGCTGTATGCTTCCATTTTTTGTTATATATGAGCCTTGTGCTTCTAGTTACAACTAAAGCAGGAGAATCTTGACACCAAGCATGCCCTGGCAGATTTAATACGTTTGTCTTTAATTAGGATATTTTGTCTACATGTTTGTTTAAACTCCAGCGTTCTCTATAATCCTTCTATAGATTTTGATACATATTGAGTTGATTTCTCTACTCTGTAGAGTTGTGGCCACCAGCAGTTCCCTTTTAAAATAATAATTATAATACTAATAATTGTGTTAAAGGAGTGGAGGATGTGAGTCAGACTAACATTCCAGTCCTGGTGATCTTCAGTGCTATTGTTTGGTTACCATGACAAGCAATGTGCTGTGTTTGAACAACAATGAGGTTTTTGGATAATCCTTGGAGCAAAAGTCACTGCAGATGTTCAAGATAACATCTAAAATTGTCTGAACTGCTTTTAAGCGCTCACATTTGTCCCTGATCCAAAAAAGGACAAAATGCCCTGCCTCAGTGGCTCCAGACTTGTTGAACTCATCATATCATCTATTTCTGGATGACGGTAGCGCATGGACAACTGGTCCCGCTGGAATCAGGACCCCATCTGGGGAAGGCTGTGTGCTCGGGCTGCGCAATTTGGACAAAAGTAGTGTGATTATACGCTACATATTGCCATTTTGTTCTGCCTTATAATACTGAATGCTAGTGTTTTTAAACACACTGGTTAATCTACAGTGCAACATTATTGGCCTGGATTGTTTTGACCAAAACTATTTATTTCGTTTGATTATGTCAATTCCTCGCTTAATGAAAACACCCACAGAGACACTCATCTGAAACTGTGATTTTGTCACAGCACACAGTCAAAGTGTTTGGTTAGAGGCCTCGTTTTAAACTCTCTGTGGTGTTAGTCCCACAAACGACACTATCGTAGTAATGACTGACAAGCAATATATTATATAACTCTACTAGATGCTCATTTGATCAATCATTTGTTCATTTTCCTCCTAATGAATGAAAACAACCACATATAGATCCTGTTGTTCCCATAAACACACTCAATTGAAACTGATTTTCAAGTAGCATATAGTAAAAAAGGTGTAAGTGTAATTGGTTGGAGGCCTTATTTTATATTGCAGCCTTCTGTGATATTAGTACATCATTACAGTGTTGCAACAATGATCCACAGGCAATGTGTGTATAAATGTATGTTTTTATGTGTGTGTGTGTGTATATATATATATATATATATATATATATATGAAGCTATACACAGGTGTCTTTAGAGGAACTTGTCCATTGTTCTCCAGTTATTCAAATATTTGCATTACATTTACAATAGTTCACATTAAAAATGGTCTCTTGTCTGGAATAGTGGACAGTGGTGTATACAGAAACAGCTGTAATTGTTGAGGCATGTTAGAATCAAATCTGTTGCCTTCAAGCTGATGTTGAGCGTTTGTGATCTTCTGTTATTTGAACCAACTGACACCATTGAAAGGTGATAATTACGGCTCCAAATGGACTTGGAGTTTCCTGACAAACAGGAAACAGAACATGGGGCAGAGCTCCTACCTGTCAGGCTTCCTGCATAACAGAACAGGTGATTCATCCCAAATCTCATGGAACGTTCAGCTGTGATGATAAAGACATTCCAGTGATTCATTTCAGATTCCCTTACAATAGATAAAAGCTGTCTTTTGAATTTATTTCGCATTAATTACAGTTTGGCACAAGTTATCGCCCTAAATGTGCTTCGCCCTAGCTGCATTCATGGCAACTGTTGCTTGGTGGCACGAACCTGCATCTGTGCCTTGTGTTTGTTTGCCTTCATAATAGAGCCCGACCGATAAAGGATTTTGAAGGCCGATACCGATACAAATATTTGTTGGTTTTAAAATCCGATATTACGATATATCGGCCGATATATATATATATAATTTTTTTTTTAATTTCGGCCTGCCGATAAATCGGTCGGGCTCTACTTCATAACAATGAATTTTTCTAAGAAACAGGAAACTGGGATGGATTGATGAAATACAAAATGAACCACTCAAGCTGGCTATTTTTAGAGATTGTCCAGTGATTGACAGAGAATTTCTGAAATAATTTAACGTGCAGCATGATCTGGTTAATGTTTTGTCGTGTGAAGTGGGACACGCAGTAAACTCACAGCAACACTGCTATAAACAGTCTTAAATTCCTAGATACAAACAGCCTCCGCTGTGGAACCGGCCCCTGTTCCTGAGGAAAGCTTGTGCAGTCCATCTGGAAACCAATAACAGTAACTTCAGTAGGGTTGGTTGAAGAAATGAGGCACCTTCCTGTACTTTAGCTTTATATTCAGTGTACTTTATATCCATTTAACCATCTTAGCTAAAGTAAACTTGTTTGAGAGACAACAGAGAGGGAGTCCATCAAACTCCGTCAGGTATTGAGAAGTCAAAGTTAAATTTGCCAGTCACATACCATCCTTGTGGAACTCAATATAAGCTACAGGGGTCCTATTATACTTGTTTGTTAAAGCATGTCAGCGCTCTAACATAGAGCAGCTTGAACAGCGGACCACAACCACAGTGACCTAAATGCTACTCACAGTTTCTGTTTGTGAGACTAGCATCTAGTTTGTCAGAGTCATCTGTTTACGATAGGGTGAGATGGCACAAATACAATATCATGATAATTGAAAACACTATACTAAATATGTATTACGTTTCACAATGCTTAGTTCTGAGGTGTGATAAGATGGAACTGACAGAATATCCCAGTAGTGCCACATTGCTGATATTCTTCATGTGCGTTTCTCCCATGCTGATACAAGAACATCTGTGAAATTTGGACCGCATCTGGACATCAGTGGAGAGTATAATTTATTTATATAGGTTTAAGAATCCAGTTAAATGATAAAATGCAGCAAACCGTTGTTGTCTAAGCCAGCGGTTTTCCAGCCGTTCCTCAAGAACCTCCGGATGGTCCGTATTTTTCCAAACTTCTAATGTATAAACAAACTATTGACCCTAAGAGTGTTCCCGAGGGCTGGTTTGAGAACCACTGGCCTAAACATTTTGTACAGCATCAAATTTTGCTTTGCTATATCTGTCAAATCTAAACAGTTGTTGTTTTGTTTTTTTTAATGCTCTTTTCTTTTCTTCAAATCAGTTCAATTGTGTATTTCTAATTTGAATGCAATGGTCAGTACTATGGTGTTTGTTCATGTACACCAAACTAATTCAAAAGGACTTTGAAGTGAAATCCATTTGGTCTGTGTCCTCTAAAGGAATTGTCCAATGCAAAATCAAATTTACAATATTTCTTTTCTCCAGATGTGGTCAACCATCCCAGACATGTTTGGTGTCGAAATTATGCTTCTGTAGTTTGGAACTGGAGTTTAACTTTGCTCACAAACACACAAAGTCAAGTAAGTCCCAAATCAAATACAGAAGATCGCAACCCCAAAATTTCTCTTGACCCACTGAAGCTACATCCACCTCCTCAGTACGGTGGTGCAGGCCATCCACTGTGGTTAAGGACACAATATGACTTACTGTGAGCTAGAAGAATGAACACAAGTTCACAGTCTAGCTGAAGTCTGTGGGCAGACCTTTGAGACAACAGGGTCTGTTTTCACAAAGACCCTCAGGAGTAGGAGTGCTGATCTGGTTTTTATGACAATGACGGTCATCTGGTCCAAGATCAGACCTCTCTAGCCTTGGCATTCTAGGACGTTTTGTGTTAGTATCGAACTTTCACATCAACATATGCCTGTTCCTGTTGACTTGTGGTGTACGTTTGTAAAATGTATGATGTTCTAAAGTGCTGAGTGAATGCTAGTGGTGCAGAAAAGCATCAAACATGACGAAAACGTGACCGTGCGGTGTGGACATGTGTAGAGAATGACTCTTCTAATAATTATGAGCTCTGAAGCAAGCGCAGTGTTTGAACACCAACGTTTCCAGACGACAGCATCAACCAAGAAACCACTACAGCTGTTCACACTCCTCCTTCTTCCTGGCTCTTTTCTCATTAGTAGATTGGGACTATGCTGGATACAGTGATCATTTTTCAAATATTGTGTTCAAAATATATGCTGAGTGTATTGTTATAGCATTACCCAGCTATGTGCGTTCATATGCAAGTGTGTGTGTTTGTGTGTGAACACTGAAGGCTGAGAAGTCTTACTCTTTTCCGCCTCTCTCTTTGACGGCACTACAAAGAGTCTATTCATTTTATTTCATAGAGCTTACACTCTTACAGCTCTCTCTCTCTCTCTCTCTCTCTCTCTCTCTCTCACACACACACACTCTCTCTCACACACACTCTCTCTCTCTCTCTCACACACACACACACACACACACAAGACTGTTAAGACTGTTTGAACCCCCTAAAGACAAATGGCAGAAGGCTCTTTGCACACTGAACTCAGTAATGAACTCTCTGCACTTTGCTTACACACACAGAGTTATTCTCTGGCAACACTCTTAAGTAAGTGTTTTCTCCTTCAGCCAGGACTCTTTATTGTGCTCTTGTGTGATTGCTTGCCAAGAAGGTCACTGTATTGTGTTTGTGTGTGTCTGTGTGTTTGTACGTTCATGTTTGTTGTACACATTCAGAAAGAACATTCTTGACTTTTTAGAAAAATTTGAGCCATACAGACTAATCTACAATCTGAACACTAGTGTGCTCTTATTAGTTATCCTGCTTACAGCTGTGTTATAACATGCCGTACATTTAAACACTACATTCTTATGTTAGAAGTAATAAAAACTTGTCTTCTGTAAAGAATATTTATTTGAACAGCAATGCCACCCATTCATGTGGAGCTTTATTGGTAATATAATTGTATTAATCCTGGTGCCACACATACATGCAACGGACAAACAGAAGCTGAATAAAAAGATGCAGCAGTTCCTCAGCTCCTGCTGTGTGAAACATAACGTAAACTGCAGTCTGACGTGTGGCTTGTAGTCAAAGATGTAAGAGTGGAAGGACCATTTAAGTTTACATTTACAGCATTTGGCAGATGCTCTTATCCAGAGCGATGTACAGCTGTGCTTTGTAATCCCATGAGAAAACATGTCCCTCATACTCATAAGCCTAGACCTAGAATTAAGAGCTGCTAGAACACTAATGGCACAAGGAACCGCAAATGTTTTTCCATTACAAATAAAGTAAACTGTACCCGAGCTGTATTCCTGCTGTCGTGGCCCGGTTCGACGGCAGGGCCAAAAGTGGGCCGCAGTAGCAACAACAACTGGGAAGTCGACAAAGTACAAGCGCTACTATCTATTTAGGGGGGACTTTTCTTTCTGTGAGAAATGTAAGGGTGTACCAGGATGTCACAAACAAGTTAGGGATGGCTAAACAATGCAGAAAAAATTTTTTAAACATTAAAAGTAAAAAGTAAAATATAAAAAGTCGACAACAATAACAAAAGCAGCTCTAATAGAAAAACTTTCTGCTGGTTCGACTCCGTGGACACGGCTTTGAGACAATGACTGCCCAACTCTGTCTAGTAAACCTGATTCCACTCTCCCACCTTCTTCCCTTTCTGATAGCATGAATGAATTAAAAACTTGGTTTTCCTCAAGTTTTTTTAAACCGAATAAGGATAAAACAGAACTTCTCTTAATTGGTACCAAATCAACACTTTCTAAAATGGATGGTTTTTCTATTACAGTTGACAACTCCTTTGTCTTCCCCTCTCCCCGGGTTAAGAGTCTGGGTGTCATCCTTGATAGCACATTATCTTTCCAATCTCATATCAGTAATATCACTCGGTCTGCATATTTTTATAAACGTAACATAAATCGTCCCCCCCCTACCTCACTTCCCATACCACTGCTATTCTTGTTTATGGTCACCGCACCTCACAAATTGACTACTTTAACTCTGTTCTTTTTGGTCTCACTAACAAATCTCTCCATAAGCTTCAACTTGTTGAAAATTCTGCTGCTCGTATAATCCCTAAAACCCCTTCCTTATCATGCCTCCCATGTTCTGCAGCAGCTACACTGGCTTCCAGTAAAATTACAAATCCGTTATAAAATTCTTCTCTATACATTTAAGGCCATCCATAAGCTTGCTCCTCCATACCTGCCTGATCTCATTCGCATTGCCACTCCCTCTCGCTGCCTCAGATCTTCTTCTTCCATCCATCTTACTGTCCCCTCTGCTCGTCTGGTCACTATGGGTAGCAGGGCATTTTGCTGTGCCGCCCCCAAGCTTTGTCATTCCTTACCCCCGAGACGTTAGAAATTTTAATTGTTTTTATGCTTTTAAGACCAAACTCAAGACGCACTTGTTTAAAATTGCATATTCTATTTAATCTTCTTTGCTCTGTGTGTGTTTTTTTTTTGTTTTTTTTTTTTGTGTGTACTGGACCATTGTTCTTATTTTTGCAAATGTGTGCCGTTTTCTTGAGTGCTGTCAAAGGCACCTTTAAATAAAAAGTATTATTTTTATTATTATTATTATAAACGGTGGGGAGAGAACTGAACTGCCGAAGCATCACTGATACCATCACTGATGCCCTCGTAGCACAGTTCCTTCACACCTATGGAAAACTGTGTTTAGATTCTACCAGAGATGGAGTTAGCGCTCTGCCGGTGTTCTGTCCGATCACACACAGAGAAGACATCTTCACGTTGGTTAAGTTAGGGATGTTGAACGTGTAGTTGTTGTCCTAAGAGTTAAGTGAAAAGTGGGTTTTCAGTCAGACAACAAGGGTTTCAGCCAGTCAATAGGAATTAGCTGTTAACTGTTAGCCTTGGACAAGTCTGCTTGCCGTGTTGCTGTTTCCTCTTGCTCTGTCTGAGGCATTACCGCCCTCAACCAGCCATGTCAGGCAATGTTGCGGCCTGGTCTTCACCACAAGCCAGTAGGCTCTGCAGCTTCTCAGTCAGTGCTGATAGTGTCAGTGACCTGTGACATTTACCAAACTCTGCAGCAGCAGACGCTTGTAGATGTACGCAAGAAACAGTGTGAGAGAAATGTCAAATTATTGGTATAATTTGACATTTCTCTCACACTTAAATGCACACAAACGCTCGTACTGTGCTAAAACTGTTACAGTTTTCGCAGCAGTTATTGGCCTTACTGCCCTTACATACAATACTGTGCAAAAGTCTTATGCAAATTCTTTAAAGCCATTTGTCTCAGCTTGTGATTAAGCGTCTTTCCCACAAGAAAGTTTGGATTTGTGAAACTCTTATCAGCAGCTCCTGATGGAATTTAATGAAGGAGTGATTGAGTCAAACCAGGTTTCTGATGAAATTACAGTAATACGGAACTTCCAACAAGGAACACACTGATATACTGAACGTAACATCACTATTTGCAGTATGATGTTATTTGTATTCATCCCCTTTAGTTTAATTTAGTATATTTAGTAATATTGATGTGGAAAAAGCACTCACTGTCTAAACCAGGGGTCACCAACCTTTTTAAAACTGAGAGCTACTTCACAGATACTGAGCCATACGAAGGGCTACCCTCGAACAGATACACTAGAACAGAGTTTACCTAAACTTATCTAAACTTCACGCATAATAAACTCGTTTTAAGTGCTTTTTTCAGATATAGTAATATTCAAATCTACATAAACGCAAATGTGATTAAAGAAGAATAGCTACAGGATAAAATAACTCACTGGTGAATTGGGCTATTTTTAGAACAAATCATGTGGTCCTTGGCTGCACCAGGTTGGTGACCCCTGGTCCAAACAGTTACTTTTGTGTCAAAGATCCCAGTACCGTTTTTCCATATATGTTTCACACCCTTTTTCTCCGTGTCCTCCTCACGTTACCTCTTTCTTCAACCCTTTCCATCATCACACTTTCTTTCCTCTTTGAGGTGTGTCCACCTACTGAACTACATCTGCTGTCATCACACAGGAATGTGAACAATCTTCCAGATGTTCTCTCTCTCTCTTTTTCTCTCTTTCTCTTTCTCTCGCTCTCACTGTTTCTCTCTCTGTCTCGCTCTCGCTCTGTCACTCTCGCTCTCTCTTTGCGTGTATATTGTTGCGCTTGTGAGAGAACATGATATGGTTAGAAAAGACCATCTCTCCCTCTCTGAGCAGTTTTGACAATCTGTATTCAACCTTGCCTTCATTTCGGAGGCAAGAAAGCAGCTACACTATATGGACAAAAGAATTGGGACACCGGACCATTCCACCAACAAGGACTTTAATGACATTGCATTCAAATACATAGACTTTAATACGGAGTTGGCCCCCCTTTGCGGCTATAACAGCATCCACTCGTCTTGGAAGGCTTTCACAAAATGAATGAGGTCAGACACTGATGTTGGACGAGAAGGTCTGGCTCACAATCTCCGTTCCAGGTCATCCCAAAAGTGTTGGATGGGGTTGAGGTCAGGCTCTGTTTGGGCCAGTCAAGTTCTTCCACACTGAACTCCTCCAGCATGTCTTTATGGAGCTCGCTTTGTGCACTGGGACACAGTC
>JBBPDC010168239.1:0-17472 GCA_037974485.1 Hemigrammopetersius urotaenia | reverse complement strand
CGCAGATCCGGATCACTTTACTGAGTGACTCAGAGGGAGTCGGATCCGAAAAAGGATCCGAGTATCCCAGCTCTAGTGCTGTGTCATGCAAAAATTTCGAGAAAAAGAAAGTTGGCACTTGAAGTTACCGGGGAGGAGAATGTCGGTTCACAAAGACGTTTGTGGGTGCTCGACATTATACGGGCAAGGAAACGGTATGGTGCTTACAACAGTTTAATCCAGGAGCTCCTCCCTTAGACTACACAAAAGTCAGTTTGAAGACCTGCTATAAATCATTGCACCATCGATTGCAAAAACGTAGACAAAATTCAAACTGCCAGCGTTTGTTTTACATTATAACCCTATGGAGTAAACCGTTTTTTCAAAAAAGTCCTGAGCGCTTTTTTAGTTCATCTACCGGCAGCGTCTCCATTTTTTCTTGTTGTTCTTGTTGTTTTGGAAACGACAGATCTGGCTACTCGCTTGTCATTGGTCAGCTGTCAAAAAGGCGCTTGACGTAGGGCGTTGTTTTCAACTTGAAAAGATGCTCTGAGCTGCAGAAAAAGACGCCGGCGGTGGCGTTTAAAAAAGCACTCAGAACTTTTTTGAAAAAACGGTTTACTCCATAGGGTTATAATGTAAAACAGATGCTGGTAGTTTCAAAAAAGACACTAAGTGTGAACATTGCCTAAGACTGCTTATTGTTCATCCTCTCCATGGTGATATTCTGTTATCAGCTTTCGTTATCCGGTGTCGACCAGAGGAGGATGGGTTCCCCTTTTGAGTCTTGGTTCCTCCCGAGGTTTCTTCCTTGCCACTGTCGCCTTTGGCTTACTCACTGGGGGCTCAGACCCGGATTATATGTAGCTGCTTTGTGACACGAGTCTTAAAAAGCACTTTAGAAACAACATCATTACCAAATTACATGTGTAAGAGAAAAAAGGAACTGTGATGAAGATGAGATACAGAACTGGTCGGGAGAAGGATGTGGAGCATGAGTGTGTTGGTGATAATTATGAGGACCTGGATCGAGTTAGCGGTGAAGATGAGAAACAGATTTGTTTTGATGACTATTAGGAGCAGGAGAGTGTAAGAGATAAATTGGGGAGCAGTGAGGAAGATGGGAAATAGGAGAATGTCCGGCATGAAGATGCGAGTAGGAGAGTGTTAGTGATGTAGAGGAGAAGTTATGAAGATGAGGAGCAGCAGTGTTAGAGATTTAGATGAGAGCAGTGAGGAAGATGCGCAAGGTTGATGTAAAGCATGATTAGTTCAGGATCAGATTAATAAAAAAGATCAATAAAAACAAACTCACTTTAACATCAAACATCCACTTTAATTCATCCAAATTTGGAGACAGATCTTAAAGGAGAAGATCTCATGGATTAAAGTTCTCCGTCGCCATGACGAATTTCCGTCAACTGAGGGTACTAAAGGTTAATAATGAGATTGATGCAGATCCGAAGGGGGGAAAAAAATGGGGAACGAGGGGATGAGCTGAACAAGTTCTGGAAAGGCTGTCTTTTTCTTTGGTTAATTACGATTTGTCATCCCTCAGTCACATGCTCAGCCTTGACTCAGCACTTCTTCCTGCTGGACCTAAGGCAGACAGAAACCGTACCAGGACTGTGGCTAGGGAGGGATATATATTCAACAGTTCACCCATTATAGGCCCGGTTATCTGGCCATGAAGTCATACGACTTGGGAACCTTCCTTGGAGTACAGCACCTTGTTTTGGACATTTTTTTTCTGTCATAATTGATGTGTGTAGATCATGATTATTTTAGAACACCATTGAATGTACTTTTATCGTGAGATCTAAATCTGGAAAGGGTGAAATTTCAGGAATGTGTGAATATTTTGTGTAGACATAGCTACTCTTAATTGGTCAAGCTTTTAATTACACTAAAACAGCCAGTTATTTTGCATTGTGCAATCGCCTGGAAAATAATCAGTTGTTTTAAATGGTATAAAATCAGTGTTTTTCAGAATGCCTGAAACCAGGAAGAGCCGTCTCATGTGCAGCGTGCAGCATGCAGGACGTTATTGAGGCCATCCAGAATAGGAACAGTGACTTGGACATTTTTGGAGTACCATAATTAGGGAATCAACATCGAAAACATGGACATTATGTCTTTTTTCACAATTTGTACATGCAGTCTGGATCCAGTGCTTTTAAATATTCATTTTTGTAATAAATTGTTTGTAGAAATATGACTTGTGCGACTTATTGTTGTGTAGACTTCTGTGGCCCTTTATAAGCAGTACAACCCCTTGATTGTTGCTTACATGTGTTCAGAGAGTGAGTGATATCACTGATACCCCACAGGCCCAACATTGCAATTTTACATTCCCTCAAAATTTACTAAAATGTCAAAAACAAACAAAAAAACCCCCACTGATTTCTGTATCAAATGCCTCCTAGAACATCTAAAAGGTTTAACATTTTGTGACACTTTTTTGGGTTTCTGAGGGCAATGTCCGCTATTCAACCAAGTTACTGCCAGGTAAGTTGTAGACCGAGACAGAGAGAGAGCAAGAGAGAAAGAGTGAGGGCAATCCATAAAAAATGAACCCAGACAGAAGGTGTGTGTTATAAATATAACAGTCTTTATTGTTTACAACAGCTATTAGAAAATTTTATCCTTATCAGAAAACAAAATGCAGTCCATGTGATATTTAGACGAAGAACAAACAGCAAAAAAAATCAACTACAATGGCTTTACTGTGGCAGGACACACTGTTACTAACTAAAGGTGTGTGAAGACTTGGTGGAAAATGTCAACTGGACAGTTTAACATGAGCAGCCTGTGTTTACAACCAGAGGAGAAAATAATAACCACTGAAATGGAGTTGAAACAAATAAAAATGAAGAAATGAGGCGTTCGACACATGGAAGGAGGTAGAGCTTAAAGGAACAGTATCCAAAAAAAAACAAAACACCCATACTTGTCAATCTATTGGATGTCTCAAGACATGTCTGATGTCTGAACATAATTTTTGTTCATTTTGAGTCTTTGAATCCTAGACGTGATCACAGATTAACATTGTTAATCTTCTAATTTTCCAAAGTTATTGAAAACTGAAATATGAGTATGCTATCCTTCCTGTGCACTCATTTAAAATGTTTGAGAAGCAAATATAAGTGAAATAAAGAGGGATTTCTCTTCAGGGATCCAGTTAAAAGTTCACAAAATGCCCTCGGCATTAAAAATTGAGTTATAAAAGAGGGAGCATGGAGTGGAGGAGAAGGAAAAAAAACAGAAAATAGAAGCGTTTCATAAATTCAAACAACATTAAAAAATGTTTGCAATTGCATATGGAAGGACGAGTGTAAATCCAGAATGTCTTTATAGAATGCCACTAATACAGTCCCAATACTACGTGTTAACGTTTCCAGAGCGAAACACAAAACAGACGGTCAGTAAAGGCACTAATACCAATATCAAATAAGCCTTGATCAACCATGAATAAATAGCAAATTACTACCATATCCTTAAAGACTTGTTCCTTAACACAAACAGTGAGGGAATAATATAAACACTGAAACTTCATGGTAAGAGGTAGGAGGTAAAAGAAAAGGAGTTTTGCGCATGAGGTGTTAAATTTAGCTTCTGGAGAAGCACTCAGTATCTGGACTCGACATTATTTGCCCTGATCCTGCACTACACATTTTAGAAGGGATGTAGAAATAACAGAATGTTTACGTCTCACGTTATTAGACTCACATTATATGAATTCGCAGTGGTACGACAGAACTTTTCCCATGTCTGATACTTGTTCTACAACCTTGAGTATACTATTCAGTAAAGTCTTTTCTCCTCTATAAAGTAAAATGGCCCCTTATAGTCATGCATAAACCCACCACAACACAGTGTGAACCGTGTGAAATTATTTATCTGCATTTAACCCATTCACCAAGTAAAGCAGTGGGCTGCAACGTGTGTTACCTTTGTTCAAGGGTACCTCAGTGATGACACTAGCAGTTGGGATTCGAACCCACAAACTTCTGATTGCAGGGGCAACACCCCAACTAGCCACCAGCAGCCCCAGACTGTTAATTATAAAGTGCCTGGATGCTGTTTGAATCCAAAATGGCTCCTTACTTACTCTACAGTGTGCTGTGCAGTTTCAACTCCAATTTAGTGGCTCGTTGTTTGACTTTTATACACTTTGTGCAGGAGCCTGAATTAAATCCTACATAGTGCAGGAATTTGAGTCACACAGTCTTGCAGCATATTTGGGTTACTTGTGTCCCGACACATCTCTCTTTACAGTGCTCAAAGTTAATTTAAGCATTTACTTTATGTTTTAGGCTTTTTGCGATATCTGACATGGTAATTTTGTCCAGTATTAAATCGGCACACCCCTAATTTAAACGGACTGCTTTTCATTGTGAATATAAAATTCCAGTTTGGTCCATTACAGATAAAATTAAATGTTAACATTGCCAGTTGTTGACTGACGCGTCCCTACCATGTACCACTTTTCTGCTATCCCACACTAACAGTTTTGCAAAAACAATCAGTTTTACCTTAATCTGCAGGTAGTCTTTCATGTTGCACTAGAGCTAAGAGGTTAATTAACCATAGTAACCGTAAAAAACTAACCGTAGTAATGGAAGCTTTTTAGTATTAGAGAATTAGCACAGTGCAGACAGCATGTCTAAATTTTACAATTGTTATATTAATTAATCACAAATAAAATGCATTAGGCTTCAAGATGTCTGCGACTATTTATAGCCATGAGACAATGTAGTCCATGATATACAACATGAGAAACCACATGATCAAGATTACGTAACTTCAGGCATGTGATCATTCAGCACTATTGTAACAGGGGGACGTAAGTTTCCATTACATGTTAGCTACACGTACCTCAGAGCTTCAGAGTAACACAAACTTCACACACCAAACATGCCTGGATCAATCGATTACCATTGCTGAAATTGGCAGAATGTGTCTAAATCAAGTTTGAGCAGGAAAACATTACAATGTGCAGTAAAAGCGAAAGCCTATAGCTCAAGACTAAACCCAATTCGCACTCTTCTTTAGAAGTTTACAAGATTTTTTGTAAAAGATGGACTGCTTTTAAGTTGCAGAGGAAATTCCCTCACTGAAATGTACAACAGGTGCATTTTCGGGTGCATGCTCTGTTAGGTATGCCACTCTACCACCACCATCAATGACAGTGGCATACCTAACAGAGCATGACAAATGACTTACCCCAACTGTGGTTCAAGCCAAGACAGTTTTGGTGTGAAAGTTTGCACAGAAGTGATGAGGTTAATGTCGCTTAAAGGTGATTGTGTGACCATGCTAAAATGGCTAAAGGTTTCAATCACCTCAAGCTATGTGGATGTACGTCATCTCTTACAGACTGGCTTAAGTGGTGTATGACATAGTTCCATCTATAAACATGGACTAAAGAACATCACAGAGTGTAAAAAAGACTAAAGACTGAATTTGGTCCATATGATTTAGACATGTAGCACCATTCTAACTGACGGGGCGTACGTTTCCATTACCTGTTGGCTACAGAGCCAGAGCAAACTTTACACACCTAACATGTCATGGCTGGAACTGGGGCCTTAACTATTCCTGTAACTCACTCCTCTGATGATCTGACAGCTGGTGGACACTTACAGTAAATGGTCTATACTGACATCAGAAAGGAAAGTGACCTGCATAGTTGCTTTGACTTTGATTTGAAATAGAAAAAAAAAGGAAATATAGCAGCTCATTGATCGCAAACGACCTTCACTATTTACGGTGGCATAACCTTCCATCTCTTTTGACCAGGAGTAACATTTTCTTGCTTCTTCCAAACCTTGAATCTCCAAAACGGAAACTTGGAGACACCAGAGAAGCTTCACACTACATTAACCTAACAAGTCATGTTGGACAGCTTCCACTTGTCCATTCCTCAAAACATGTTTACACAGTGTAAAGTGCTGTTGGAGCATTCAAATGGCATAGAACGTAAAAACAAAGACAAAACAAAGTTGAGATTCTAACAATTCGTTTCTTGTGAAATTAAAGCTGTACTCTAATAGTTTAATTGAATATTGTACTAATGTATTAATGTAAACAATGGATTTGAGAATCTGATGAAGTTTGAAAAGTTGTAAATAAAGAACACAAAGTCTACCCTTAAATGTGCAGAGAGTATATTTTAGGCTGTACAGCAAAAGTAACAGGTGATAAACTAAAAAAAAAAAAGAAAGGCACACGAATTGAACTCTGGTGTTTAAACACGAATTTGAAGTGTTTGGTTTAATTACTGTTCCGTCTGCAATACCATTTAAGTATTGTTCTTGGCATAAGTGTAATACAAAACGAATCATGCTGTATCCTTTAGCGAAAGGTTGACATTTGTACCTCAACCACTGACTATTATCTCATGGTGCATTTCACTCTCAGCTCAAAATAAAACTCAGCCTTTGTGGTGTTTAAAAAGTAGCCCGTCAACATGTTGGCCATTGGATTCTATGGTGAAGTGTCATTGCACTGCAGTGAGACAGTACAGTTGACTTTCCTGTACATCAAGCATAGTGGAAGAACACTGGCTTTTCAAACTACATGGCCATTCAAAAGTCTGGTTAAATTAATTATATACAATTATATGCAAAAAAATTGTATGTAATAAAACTTGTCTGTAATAAAAAAGGTCTGGAAACTAAAGTTGGCACACTAGGCTAATGTAGTTAACAAGAAAAAGAAGCATATATTCATAACACTCCAGTCTGAAAATATGTTGAGCTGTTAATAAATGATGTACAGTGGGGCCTCAGGTTGAAACAATCTCGACACACGATGTTTCGAGTTTACGTCGCTCACATCCACTCGGCTTACACCTTTAGCCTCGTACTTATGGACTACGTGGACTAACTAGTTTGGTTGCACGCGGTGGAGGAGTAACGTGGCATATGAGTGAGGGTGTTTTCCTTTTTCTGTGGCTTAGTTGTGTTTTTATGATTTTACACCTGTTTTAGTCTCGGTAAGTGACTTAGGCTAGGGTGTGTTTTGACTTACACCAGAATTCGGGTTACATCACTGTCGAAGAAACTGATCTGTAGCATAACTCGAGGACCCCATGTATACATAAATTTTACTTGTTACAATAGCCTTGTAGCTCCAGCGCAAAAGAAGCCACTCTTGGTATGGTATTGATTAAATTAGTTTCTTTTTTAAATTTCTCTCTGTTTTTTGCAAAGCTATTCCTTTAACACTTGGTCAAAAGTACTTGCTCTTTGGGTAAGCTAATACCACATTAACACGACAAACTTTCGGTGACTGGTTAAGTAGAAAGTTTGTTTAGGTGGAGAATTAAGATGAGTAATGGTGAGCAATGCCCAAGGACTGGTCTGAGAAAAGCATTTGGCGTTTTAAACAAATATGAAAAAATAAAGAAAACCCTTAAAATAAAAATATATTCTAAACTTTCGCTGCATTTGTCCAGTTATGCAGACAGTGGACACTGGCTGATTAGTGGCATTATAGTAACGTCTTACTCTGTTAGATTCATTAACATCTGCGTCACTTTTAAAGACATACAACAAACAAAAGAAAACATTAACTTAACCAACACATTGAGAACAAAAGATACCGGAGTGTGTAAAAGACCTCAGTAATTCCCTTGACATTTCACTGTTCTCAAAATCACGCCACATATCCTCCATTCCTTCAAACAGATACAGGTAAAAGCTCTGAGGCGTTTTGCATAATCTGGGCTGCGTTTGGGTTAGAAATTTGTTACATCCATTCAAGTAACTGACCTGCAGGGGGACGGAGTCTGTGTGTGTGTGTGTGTGTGTGTGTGTGTGCGCTTTAATGGTGGTTGTGGTAGCCTGGTTTGGAGGATCCTGGCTTGCGGAGGCTGAACACACTGATGTTTAGGTGCGCAGCAATCTGCTTACACACGCTCACACAGTAGCACACCAAGTCAAAGCCAGACAGAACCTAAAAAAAAGAAGAGCAGATTAAACAACATAACTTCACTATAACGAGTCATAAATGTACACATTCTGGAACAATGGGGGTTTGGGTTGACGTAATATGGTGTGAGGAGTCATGCTTAAATAAAACAAAGAACAAAACAAGGTAAAAAATATATCAGACACACACATATGGCTAACAGTGTTAAACAGTTAACTTGCATGAACAAAAAACATGACATCCACTTATGAGTTTTCAAACAAATATGCATCAAGCAAAAAATGTCTGTATGTAAATGGGTAAATAACACCTACAACGTCAATGCCCTATTCTGAGTTTAAACCAGTGGCACTATACATGACTCATGTTATACATAAGTACATAACTGGGAATACTAAAGTGATAGTGGGGGGCACACTACATGACTGATCAACAATGGGGTCAAACATTACAAGAATCTCCCAACAAGTCTGTCTGGTCTCCAAACCAGGTTTTGTCACAAAAACACATGTGCTGAGTGTAGTGTGTGTGTAAAGTGTCCATTTGTTATACGTGAACACACCACAGTTCCCAGAGTGAAATTTAACCCATTTACCAAGTAAAGCAGTAGGCAGCCAGGAACAGCACCCAGGAAGCAGTGTGTGGGACGGTACCTTGCTCAAGGGCACCTCAGCAGTGCCACTAGAAGTTTGGGGATTTGAACCCACAACCTTGACATACAGAATGATGTGACACCACACGCCACTTATTTTAGGGTGCATGAGAAAAGCACACAGAGTGCTATGATAAACCTTCGGCAACTTCAATCCGAGCTAGCTAATAACATTAGCCAGTTTTGAACAAAATGCGACTCGTTTGGAGACACTTCGAAAAGTAAGACGGCTACTTGCAGTGTGTTTAGAGCCAGCGTGCCGAGGGGTGGAAGTACGGTTGGGTCGTACAATATAACAAATTCAATCAAGCACCTGCAGTGATTTCACAACAAAGAGCACTAGGAGTTTATGCTAGCAAATAGGGAAAAGAAGGAATCTCAGAGAGCTCAGCTTCATTATACTTGTCCGCTATCTGTAGTGGAAAATGTCGAAATTAGTAGCCTGTTGGAGCACTTAAGAGCCCAGGTACAATGGGCCGTTTAGAAAATACATTTCAGAAACTGCTATACCCGAACTATACAACCGTCATCACCGTTAGCGGCGCACTTGGAAAATGTTAAAGCAATGAGCTTCACAACTGATATTTGGACCTCAGATGTGGGCCCAATGTCTCTCATAAGTCGCACTGCACACTGGGAGAACTCGGATTCATGTGCACTAAAAAGTGCAGAGGGTCGCATACCAGCAGTACAATTGCAGCCTCCATTACAGAAATGCTTAATGACTGGAAGTTCCAACTTGCTAAAGTGCATGTGATTGTGCGAGACAACGGCAAGTAATATGAATGTGGCTATGGAAGAAATTGCAATTCCGAGCTTAGGTTGTTTTGCTCATGCTGCAGCTCGTAGTGCACAAGGGGCTTATTTCACAACGCAATGTTAGCGAAACCATAGCAAATGCGAGAAAAATTGCAGAGTTTCGTTTGGACAACAATCAGACTGAATTAACATTGCCCACAAATCATCTACATCAAGACATTCAGACAAAGTGGAACAGTTTGTTCTACATGATTCAAAGCCTTCTTGAACAGAAGCAAGCCCTTTGCCCATCAGTCTTAAAACAACTGCTTTCTAAGAGAAGTATTACTGACAGCAAAATAATGAAGCGTACACTCCTGCAAACAGTCGACAGACAATTCAGCAGCATCGAAAGTCATACCCTCAATTCAGTTGCCACTTTACTGGACCCCCAATACAAGACAGGTGAGACACCTTTTTAAGGAAAACAATATAATATAAATACATATGTAATAACCTGTACATATAATGCTGGCACCTTGTACATTGTACAAAACCAAAGCTTCACGTGTTTTCTAGTCTAAAAGTGGAGATGTGTATCTTGCAATAATTTGGTGAACTTTGCCTCTAATCTAGGGGTGGCACTTGTTCATTAATAATATTTTACTTAATACTTGCGATTGTGTTATTACAGTTATGGTAGAAATTACTTAGTATACAGTACATGGACAACCGCACTTTTTTGAGACATTTATCTATTATTTTATCTATTTGTAATATTAAGTAATGTTAATTTCAACCCAGATTGGTGCTGGAACATCTCATTCTCAACCTTTTTTTCTGTCAGATACTTCACAGGTGAAGACTGATACAAGGAAGGGAAAACACTGCAAAGGGCTGTAGAAGAATCTGCGTCACTGGCAACAGGGCCAGCAGAAAAGGTGCCTCGCATGGAGGCAGTCGTTCCAAGCAGAGGCCAGAGCAGCTTGACATGTCTCTATGACAATATTCTGGAGGAGCATGATGAACCTGGATCAGGGAGTACCAAGTGTCATTATCCAATTTCAGACATATTTAAAGGAACTAACAATTCTTCGTACTGACAGTCATTTTTAGTACTGGGAGAACAACCGTGCCCGCTTTCCAATCCTTGCTGCCACTGCAGAAAAGTTCCTTACATTTACATTTACGGCATTTATCAGACGCTTTTTTCCAAAGCGACTTCCATTCCCAAACTACAGGGGACAGTCTCCCTGGAGCAACTTGGGGGTAAGGGTCTTGCTCAGGGACCCAGTGGTGGTGCTGAAGGTAGGATTCGAACCTGTGACCTCTTGGTTCGGAGGCAAGTATGCTACCCACTGAGCTACCTCCACCCGCAGTGCCCCACCAACCAGTGTAGGAATTGAAAGACTGTTTAGCACTGCTTCTAACATAGTGGATGAAAAAAAAGAAATGGATTAACAGCTGAGAAAGCAGAAATGACTGTTTTCCCCAAGAAAAACCTGCCAGGTTCTTGATGAAAGTATTTAATGCTGTAGACTTGGTGCACAAATTGACAGCCACATTTGACTTGTTCTTTTCAGATTTTGTAAAGATTGTTGTGTTTTTGATATTTAGGAAATGTTACAGCTGTTGCTGCTGCCTTTTTGTGCCATAAACAAATACCTTTGGAATGCCTTTAAATACAATGTATAATTTTTGCTCTTCTATTAAGTGCTTAGTAGTTTATTTATTTTGTGATATAACCTAACTAACAAACAGCACAATTTCAACAAAAATAATGCTAATATTAAAGTAAAAAGATGTATTATATTGAAATCTGTATCGGTATCAACAGTCGTGTATCGATATCAGATCTGAAAAACATGGATCGGCCAATCACTAACTTCAGTTACACCAAATAACAACAAAAAGGCAGCATTGAGCACGTTAACACTAAACCACAGGCTGTGCAAGGATGTGCAAAGGATAGACACAGTAAAGGTGAAGGTTAAGTGGCATTTGGCAGATACCCTTTTCCAGAGCAACTTACAAGCATTAGTTACAGGGACAGTCCCCCTGGAGCAACTGAGGATTAAGTGTCTTGCTCAAGGACACAATAGTCGAAAGTGGGGGTTTAAACCTCCGACTCTGTGGTCATCAGACAAGTGTTTTACCCGTCAGTATTTCTGTGCTTACTTCTGAAATCAGTATCAGTTTAGCGATGTTCCCATGTTTACACATTTGAGCCATATTTGTCTTAAAAAACAAAACATGTTTTTTATACAACCATTTCCACCTGCTTAAGATTTCATATGGTAAGTTATTGTAAATGTGATATTTGTCTAAACCGTTCCCAGTACATTATACAAAAAGCTGTGTTTTACTACTGTGCATGAGAACTCACCAACGCCACCCAGAGGAGGAGGTGTTCACTGAAGTAGCTGAAATACTGATTCAGGAATAGCAGCAATGGACAAAGAAATGCCAGGTCGCTACGATGCATTTCACTTTTAGTCATATGGGAAACCTAACAAAACATATACAGCACAATTAGTCGGACTGCACAGCTGAAATTAAAAGAACATGCAGTATAATTTGAAATATTTAAAACCTGATGGTGCATCCAGCATATACTTCCTTGCAAGAACTCTAATTACATTTGCACATCCAAAAATATAATGCTAATTGTATACAGTAAACCCCCAGGTTTACGTGGATCAGGAGTCACAGATTTAGTCAAACACTGATTTTTTTTTTGAGAACTCAGTTTTATGTGGAAATCCCCACAATAACGCAGAAACTGCAAATATCCTCCGCCTTTTTTTTTTTGCTTTTTTGTGGCAATAAATATATTTTTTCGTGCTCCCAGCGGGGGATTACTGTATATGCCAAACCTAATTATTAATATTTATATGTCAAACCTAATAACTAAGGATTCGGAATCAGTGGGGTGCAAGTGACCCATTTCATATGAGGGTGGACAATTCAGGCAAATTTTGGCCCGTCTAGGTTTTTTAGCATTCATTCGTAACATTAAAACTCACATTTGTCATCAGATAGAAGTGACATATAGCTTTAATATCTATACTTGTTCTGCCTAAAATGTTTGTCACACCCTTTTATTTTAACATTAGTCTTTAATTAAAATGATTTAATATCTTAATTTGGTGTATATAATGTTCATGCATTGCTTCTGAACCCACATCCCATTTGTGCTTGTAAGATTAAGAGGATAAACCTGTAAAGCAGAATATTCACTATAGACTATTTTATTAAATACATTATTAAATGAATAATACACTGTATACTATTACAAGAATAATTTAAGTAAATATTGCCAAGTAAATACTGACTATTCTGACGTCTGTCTTACCACCAGTCTGTTGGTTAGCTTGGCGGTGACAAAACCGAAAGCTAATACGTAGAGACAGGGGCGTTTCTGGAACAGCTGCTCAGACGACATCTTATAGATTAGCAGAGCCAAAGAGATGACCACTCCGATATGGAAGGCTGGAGAGAGTACACTTGTCCCCTGGGCAGAAAAAAGAGGAAAATGAAAGCAGAGAATTGGTACCAATATCAGGAACCAGATAAGATTTACTAAAACATCACTTCTGAGACATCCAGTACTCTGCAAAAATTGAGACACCCCCTCGTTCCTTTATTTTTTTCCTTTCAATCATGTTGGGGAATAAATGCCCGTCAGACTACATTATCGCTGGCATGTTGAGTAGATTGAATTAAAGAACATGAAACAAATGTTGTACAAAAACAGGCTGCAAAGTGCCTAATGTAAAGGAGTTCCAATTATTCAGCACCACCAGTATACTGATCACCGCCTGGTGATTCATCTGCACCTGTTTCTTCACTGGTTCAGGCCTTAAGTTAGATCTGCTTTGTTATGGTTGAATGATTCGTATGTAGGTCACTGTGTGGCGTAACACGCAAAATACATTGTCAACACTTCTTTCATTGTCGCATGTTGGCTGCACAATATCTAGCTTCTACCAACAGCCATAATATTAGCAATAGACAGATCATATATACAATAATGATCCCCAAAATTAAAACCAGAGGATTGTGAGGTGAATAACATTTATTATGTGATTATATTGTCCCCCGTCAAAAGGCAGATACATTAGGCAACAAGTTCTTGGAGTTTATGTTTTGGAAGCAGGACAAGTATGTGAGCATAAGGGTCTGACGAACTGTAATGGTCAGACCACAAGTCTTGTGAGGTGTTCCCAGTTTGTCATGGTTAGTATTTAAGTGGTTAAAGAAAGGACAACCGGTGAACCAACGACAGGGTTATAGGTGCCCAAGGCTCAGTGGCGCACTAGTCCGTCTGGTCCCAAAGAAGAAATACAGTAGCACAGACTGCCAAAATGTTCATGTTGATTATGAACGAAATGTGTCAGAACACACAGTGCATGGCAGCTCACTGTGTATGGGCCCGTGTAGCTGCAGATCAGTCAGAGCACCCAGGCTGACCCTTGTTCACCCATGTGGACATCAGAACTGAACCATGGTGCAATGGAAAAAAGTGACCTGTTCTGATGAATAATTTTTTTTACATCATCGTCACATAAATGTAACCAGGAGACTAGAAAATACAAGAGTAAAAGCATTCCTTTCAGTATTAGTATCAGACTTACTGCAATGGTGGATCCGTTCTTGCCCATTCCGCCTGTAAAAATGACTCGAAAATAGCTAGTGCAGGAGAAAACGGCCCCCAGCAGGGTGAAGATTGCAGGGATGATTTTCATTTGGATATTCAGCACTGGAATCTGAAACAAACACACACTAACATGAGCCTTGGCCATTTAAAACTATGTTAATAAATTGTGTGTATGTGCACATATGAGTATTGTGCATAAATAGCGATTCAGTTATTGCATGTATGCAATATCAGTGCTTTTGTTCTATAAATAAACACATCCATATATCTATTGTTTCATTCATCCATCTCTCTAATATGTACTTTCCATGTATATTCCAGGTTTATTTGCCTACAATACAATTTATCCTAAAGACTAGTCCAGGTAAAAAAAGGTTTAGGCTAAAGGAAGCACAGGAGTTACTGTAAAAATTATAAAATTGATCACTGCTGCTTAATTTGACAAAAGATGCACCTTTAAAAAACTACAGATGCTAATCTATTTCTGATGTTCAGTTTTCACAAATCCAAGATAAAGCAATAGTCTGGAAAGCAACCTAATTTCCCCATTCTCCCTACTAATACATCACAAATGTATTCCCAAGATGGGCTTTAATGTTTGAGTGCTTCTTGAGTTTTGCACTGGAGTTACAAGGATAGAGCAACAAGTAAAAGAAGCTTATATCCACCAATTAGCACCAATCACAAGCCAAAATCGTCACATACTCACCTCAAACTGTAAGGATTGTTAAGTACTCTAATAAACTTGCATATCCGGTTTCTGACAGTGTATGAAACTTGAATGTGTCCTCATACTGTTAGTCGCTTTGGATTAAAGCATCTGCCAAATGATTTTTATGGTAATGTTCATGTATGACACATGGAAAATGAAAATTGGACTAAAGAATGGCCAAATTCCCTTTCCAGCAATGAGACTTTGTCCATGCTTATAGATAACTGTGTCATTCAGTATCAGAAACCACATAAGCAGGTTATCTCAGAGTACTGAACAACTTATGAATTGAGCATATGCGATTCTTGCACTCATAATTTGGCAGCTACTTTAGTCTCCAGTGCCAATTTCAGATACCATGCTGAACCTTTGGTGTAAGTGAGAGACTATAAATTTGTAAATCTGCAAAGTGCATCTTAAATTATTCGCCTTTCTCTTTACAAGGTATAAGAAAGACGCTTCCTTTTTACAAGGTCTAAATCCATACCTTGCACTTTACAAAATCCTACTACTACAGCACAGTAGACCCAAAAAGCAATTACTTTATCAAAGGTACAATAAAAACACATCATTAAATTTTTGATTATATGATGCATTTGGGTTAATTATGCAGGTTTAAAAAAATGATTACCACATATTGCCAAAAAGCCGTTCCCCCGATGGCAGCCAGCAAGTACACGATTATAATGAAGATTTGCACCTCAGTCACATCGATTCTGATCAGGCAGAGTGCAGGTGGGATGGAGAGAGGAAGTGATTAAGAGTTGATTTTAGTTCATGCAGAAATAAACAGAAATGAAGACTATCAATATTCATCTCCAGGGTTTTAGCCTCCAATGGTCTTCAGTTTTACTCTCACACAAAAGCAGTCCTCCTGGAGATTTTCAGTTAGTGTTTCTTTAATTATTTGCCATTCACAAATGTTTAACTAGGCCTGTGTCTTCCATTAAGCCTGCCTGATAATACCTGCGGCAACAGTGTTTACAGCCTAACAGGAGAGTCTGAATTAATGGGTAAAAAAATAGCAGAGCATCTTTCAACCTAATCACCTTTTATTTGATCGAATTAGCAAGAACCTTAAAAAATAAAAGTACAAAACTCACATAGAGTATCATTCAACATTTATGTGATGCCACAAAAATACATGGTAGCCAATCAGATCAGAGGTTACTCATAAATCAGCCTTAAACAATCTGCTTAGTTTGTCAGTGACTGGAAAAACAATGTAAAAAAAAAAAGAACATTATTCAGTAATATTGTCAGCAGTTTTGGCTGCGGTTTTCTGTATGTATACACACAAAGTAAGAAAAAATGAATGTGTGACCTTTAATCACGTATACAGTGACAGAGCAGCAAATTCAATTTGCTTTTGTGACTATGAAAATTAGATGGAATATCTCTAAGAGGACAAGGCTGGTGACCACAAGGCAACACTGTGTTTACAAGAACACAGAACAAGAACTGAAAGTCACATTAAACCACTTGACAGTCTGCAGAGGGTCTAACTCACATGCCGAACCGCAGAGTGCCGGAGACGTAGGTCTGCCAGTGCGCGCAGTAGAACATGAAGATTCCAGCGAAACAGCAGAAAAACATCCAGTCTGGATTCGTCCCCAACTGCACAGCTATACATGTGCCCAAAACTACAAACACTGTTCATGTGCGCACACACATACACACAAACACGCACGGACATTCAAACACAAATAGGACAAAACAGAATACAATGGTTAGGAATCCCTAGAATATAAAAGTAGACATGATTCATTATGTTCACTTATATGTTTACTTAAGGATTATTCTCAAAACTTAGAGCGAGAAAAAAAAAACCAGATGAAATGTTCACACCAAAATCAATCGTTTTCACATGCCAAACATCAATTTCTCATCAACTTATAATGGCTCTTTAAAGCACTGCAGTAAAAAGTTATTACTCAGTACATCTCCTATTTCATTACATAGTTGGTGTAAACAGACTATTAAACACCAAGATGAGCAAAGAATTGGCTATAAACTGTCAAGGCTGTTCACAGACTTTTAATTACAGCCCTATATATATTTTCTTTAGCCACAGTATGTTTACAGTCAGTCTGTGCCTTGTCCTAAGCTGTGTGCTTGGCTGTGATGAGCCAGAAAGCACGACATCAGAGCACCGACTAGTCAACTAGAATAACACAACAAAAATAAAGTCTTCGATAAATTGTGCCCCAGTTCTAAGTCCGTCAGTTTCAGACTGGTGTGAATAGAAAATGTAACACCTGATAACACTTGGAATGGTTTATTACAATTATAATTCACACTAATGCAGCATTGCCTATCTGCATTAGTTTTTTTCTCGTAAGACATTAGATAATGTAACCTACAGATGTCTGAATACTGAATTTTGTTCTGCTTTACAAATTTACTCCAAATGCAGCCCACCAGTCAAGACAATTTTTTGAAAATAGACTAACTTCTGTAGTTTCTGAGTGTATGACATACAGTTATCTCTAAATAACAGCATGTGAGTACGTACAGACAATTCAGGGTTCAGGATGGCTACTACTATTTAGCTCTGTGATGTATATCTTTTCCTATATATTAAACAAATCCCTCAGCCACTTATCCTTTTAACTGTTTTTACTGTATTCATCTCTGACCTGCCTTTTCTCTTTGACAGGGTTTGTTATGGTGTGTAACTTAGCCAGCAGTAACTTGGTTAAATAGCTGTTGTTGATGTAAGTATAGCTTTACAGGTTTAAGAACAGTTGTGGACTACTTTAAGCACTGATGTACGTCGCTCTGGATAAGAGC